>PVLD010023144.1:0-27987 GCA_004027595.1 Dinomys branickii | reverse complement strand
CTGTTATATATTATATATATTATATATTTCTACATTTCCTTTACTAGCACTTTTCCTTTTTTGATTTTTTGAGGTTGTTTCTGAAGTTTTCTCTCCCTAGTTTTTTTCTCTACAGAGTAAAATATCATAGGCCACAAATTTCTTCCATCTCAAATCTTAAAAGCAAGTGTTCTGGATATTGGGTATACTTTCTTTCTTTTTTTTTTTTTTTTTTTTTTTTTTTTTTTTTTTTTCCTGAGACAGGGTCTTGCTTTGCAATTCAGATTGGCCTTGAGTTCTCTTTGTCGCCCAGGGTGGTCTCGAACTCGCAATGATCCTCCTGCCTCAGCCTCCTGAGCGCTGGGATTACAGGCGTGTGCCACCATACCCAGCTTACTTTCCTAATTTGCCTATGGAAACTGTCTCCTTTTAGGCTCTTGTCTTTCTGCATTTTGGGGGAAGGATGTGTGATTCAACTTGCTATCTTTCTCAGGCCTTCATCTTGCCCACCTCTCTGTCACACCATACAGACACTTAGCTTAGATCCCAAATATCAGCTTAGGACCTCTGTGAAGTAGAGCTTCCCAAATGTATCCTGAATGTATCTTGACTGTTGTGTCTACCTGAGCTGTGGCACATTTAAGTGTAAACTGGGAGTGTTTTCCCTAAACATCTGGTCATTCATCTTGGTTAATATGGAAGACCATCCTTTGGTTCTGATGCAATCATTTCCTTGTGTAGTTCTGACAGGTTTATATGCAGGTCTGGGATCAAGGGGGAAAATAATATTTAATTTGTGGGTCTCCTGAGTAGATACACTTGCAGAATTTCACCTTCAGATTATTTTCTTTAGGCGATCAGGGAAAGAAAAAGTATTACTCTTAATAAAAGATTTTCTGTTCATCATGCATACTATTTTCCTATACTTGCTTTATTTAATCCTGAATAACTGTTCCATTAAGTAGCAATTGTTACTTTCATTTTAGAGATGATATAGTGAGACTATTTTGAGCTTATTAAATTACTGAATCAGGACTCCCACTCTTGTACACCTAGTTCTGCAGTCTGTGCCCTTTCTCCTGAACCATGCTGCCCTGCCCTTAATAGAGAGCTTCTGGTGATTCTTTTCTGAGTTTTAAGAGCAATCTTTGTTAGTCTTTCACTGGTAATTTTCATAGCAAACAACACAGTTATTACTCAGTACTGGTTAGCACTCTGCTAATTGCTAGTGCTCATTCTGTTAGTAAACATGGTATTTAGTGACTCCAGAAAGAATCCAGACTATGGGAAAACACAAACTGACAACATAAACAAATGCTTTACAGCAAACCTTTGTTTGAGTTCCAGTGTCGAACAATTTTTAATTGCCATTTTTATTTTTAACCTAATAGCTTATATTTAAAATCCTTTAAACTCTGAGAATTGAACTTTCTACAACATTTACTGATATTAGTTTATATACACAGTACATCTCATACAATGTGTGCATTTGCTTATGCAAGGCCTATGTGTTTCTGCAGACTAAGCCCACCCTGTTACTGAAGAGCACCTTGCCAATTTTCATGAATGACCTAAGATTGCCATAGATAAACTAATCTTATTTCATCACTGTGCTCTATTAGTGTTGAACTTACCATGGGCAAAGTACCAAGGAAAAGGTTCTCTCTCCCTCTCTGTCCTTGTGTCCTGTATCTTCCCTTTCTCAGATGAATGTGAGTGCCTAAAGTAGATGTAAGAGGGTCACAACATCTGGGTAGCCTAGAGAACACAGCACACAGATGGCACATGGGCCACTTTTCCTGGGTCACTGGATGTCTCTTTAAGGTGTACATACCCACTGCTACTCAAAACTAGATTGGAAACAACATATCTAGAGTCTGTGTACCATCCGCCACGTGGGAAGGAGTTAGTTTGTGTCACTGTAATTTAAGGGTTAATGTTCACAAACACAAGACCAAGTTTTCCATTGGGCAGCTTCATGAATGAACAAACGGATCAATATGGCAGAATTAAGTGAACAGAAGTAAAAGTTCATTGTTTCTATTCTATGTATCCATGTATGTTTGAGATGTATTAGTACCAGAGGCAATAAAAGGCTTAAAATTTTGCTTTGTGCAAGGTGTGCTCCACAATAGAACATAGAGAAGAAAGTACTAGCTTGCTCTTTCAGTGGGCAGCCCTAGTTCTGCTGAAACAATGAAATGGGTGTGTTTATATAATCTGGGCATTCAGGAAAAAATTATACAATTCAGCAGTTTTCCCAAAGGAGCTGAAATTGAACAGAAACCAACTGCACATCTGGGTCTTGGGTTGCTTCAGCTTTAGATGCAAAAATGAAAATGAATTTCAAGTGATCAAAAAGCCCAAATACTCACCCCTGACAAGATTGTCCCTTACTGAATGGAAAGCTTAACAACTGTTTTTTCCTCCTGAAATATAAATTACAATCAGCTGGTGGTAGTTCTGTTATTTTTGTGATCTTTTACTGATCAGAAAAATAGGCTTTTATTACTAGTGGAACACACATGTAAAGAAAAATACCCTAACACCTTCCCCCGGTTTTTAACTGCAGTGGAAATCTAGATTGAACCTCATTTCAAGGGGCCTGCTTCTTCCTCATGAAAATATGATGTCCTAGCAGCTATTTTTGACTTTCAATCAGTCAAATAATTTTTTTCTTTTTTTCTGGGTGGGGGCAGTTTGTACTGAAAGCTATTTTTGCAATTAAATCCTTTCAGAGATTACTTGTGCCTTCATGGGCTTTAATATGAGGCAATGATTGGACACTACTATCTTCTCATTCATGTTTATGATTAGCACTAGGAAGAAATTGTTACAGGAAAAGTGATGCAAACGCTGCTATCTTGTAAAACGTAGTTTTAGTCACCTATTTCTGCTGTACATGTGAGTGATGCTTTGAAACGCAGCTGTCCAATATATGACTGAAATTGTTAAATCACCCACCATCTCCTTGTTTTGACATGGTGGGGGTACTGTCAGTGTTTTATATGCATAAGAGGGACTAAGTAAGAACTCTGTTTTAGTGTTGAAATTCAGACATGAATATTTGATGCACTGTTGCTGATTTCCATGCAGCACAATCTTGTTGCCCCATGCACCTAAGATTCCAGTGTTTCTTTTGGGGCAGCTTGTGGGATATGAACAGTCTGGCCTAATGGGATATACCGCAGCTAAGCAGCAGTTGGTTAAGTAGATCACTTGAGTATAGACGACACACACACAAACATGTCTGTTAGCAAATTTCTCATCTGCAAACGTGTCTCTCCTAAAAGACAATGTAGAGATTCAGAGGTGACCTTTGGACTTTCACTCCTCTTGCACACAGACTAGGCCATTTTGTCCTTTCAGTGACAGTGATAGGATTGCAGAGCATAATGAATAAAGAGAAATCTTGCAGACATTTTTCTGTTGTAAGTACTCAGATAAACAAGACCAGTAGCCATAACATTTTCTTTAGCTGAACGTGGCATCTTAGAAGAAAACACCGTTGTACATGATAGCACATCTTCATCCTTAGTCAAAATATATTTTTACCCCAATTGTTATGGCGTCACAGTAAATACAAAATATTTCCCTAGTGTCCTTCTGTAGCCAAGCAACTTGGAGGGAAGCATAGCCTCTAAAAGTGCATTGGGTTTATCTCCAATCAGCTGCGCGCTGCTTACTGGGCCTCATGGGCAGGTATATGTTTGAGCTGAGATAGAATCAAGGACAAAATTACCATTGCCGATACCTCCAGGGTGTTTCTGTATTATGGCCCTCAACAGAAATACTGTGAAGGTGGCCTGGATGGTGCTGATAGTGTTCAGTAACCTGGAGGGGACTACGACTCTGAACTATCATGCTTTGGAGAAATGAAACGTTGTAGATCAGCTTCCAGAAGCAATTTTCTAGCAGTAGCAAAAGGGAGAGAGAAAAGGCCTAAGCATTTTTCAAAAGTGAGAAACTGGTTTGAGGCCAACTCCTACTGAACACACATAAATGGTGACAGGAGGTTATTTTCTCATTAGGCACCTGAGACTTATCTCAATTGTACTACTGTACACATTCTGTGCCCCAGGCATGTTGGCAGGGCCGGGAGGGGGGAGTTATTTAGAATTGAGGGCTCTTAATAATTGCAGGCTGTGTCAGCCACCTGCACAGAGCCAGGTATCTCCAGCGGCAGAAGCATACGTTCTTCCTCTCCAGGAGAAACTGCAAGACCGTGTTGTTCTGTCCTGCGTTAATGATAACATCCTCGTCAGTCTCAGCAGCAACTAAAGTTTGCTTGGACACTTAACATTGCTAAAGCTCACGCATGTATTAACTAGTTCAACTCCAAAAGCATCTAGCATGCCAGCAGGACCAACATCACCATTTCTCTTTGACAAAATATGAAAACCATAGCGCAGATTTCCCTCAGGTGCGGAAATTACGTTACTTCAGAATTGAAAGGAGTCCTTAGGGAGCTGGTTTTGGCCTCTAATTCCACAGAAAAGGACAGAAGACCAGGGAGATCACACGATGACTCAGTAAGAAAGAACTAAGGTTCCATGCAGACTTGGACCAGTGCTCTTTCAAACTGTAGCACCACCTGTGACAGCAGAGAGGCGTTTCCTTCCCTTCAAGGGAGACTTGCTTTTCTGTATGCACTGGCTGGGGATGAGGAATGCCGATGCTGTGGGGCAGGGCCTGACTCTATCTCATCTCCTCTTGACTTGTCAGTTCCTAGGCCAGTGCCTGCTCTGTAACAGGTACTCAGCAGATACATGGGGGCTGAATGTGTCTTCTGAGAGCTACAAAGCTGTTTTAGAAATAGACTTGCAGACATCTGGCATAAAGTGAAAGTCTCCAGATCAGACACAGAGAATCATGTGTCATCTACATGCCAACCTTCTCTCAGATGCAAAAATGTAAACCATATGCCTAGAAGTAACTCAGAAACCTGCTTGGGATGGGAATGGGGAAGGGTGTCAGTCTCGGGGACTAGCGGGGGAGCATTTGGAGACTTCAGTTTCTAACGCACTCTCTTCTACCCTCACCAAACGTTGTTCTTCATCCATATTTTGACATTAAAAGCTCTCATTTTCACCAGGGAGTCATTTCAAATTGTGTGTCTTCTCCCATTGGCTCTACAAAGAAAGCCACTGTTACAGACATGCGCTGTACCCTTTAGGTGCTTTTGGCAGAAATGATGTCAACAGTCACGGGAGAAAGACACTAACGATCTCTGCTTCAAGGCAAGTCATCTGGGGAAGAGGATAAAGCAACTGGAGCTGGGTGACACTGGGTGGAAATAACTTAATGGGTCTCAGTTATAGTTCATCAGGTCCTTTCGTTTCCATTTTCTTGTATGATCATCATGACTTTAAGGGGTAAGCAGAACCATGATTTCCTTTCCTTAAGAGGTGAGATCAAGGTTTAGAGCATGTCCCACTCTCCCTGTAAAAAGTCTGGAAAGTTTCCGCACTCCAAGTCCATTGTTCATCTTATTTCCCCGGGGACATGGGGTGCAAGGCAGGGGAGGGGTGCAGAGTCCTCATTTCTCTCTGGTGTGGGCTGGGGCAGGTTGTCTGCTGCACAGGTTAAAAGCTGGACTCCAGGAGCTTCCCACTCCTTGTATGGCCCACAGAAAAGAAAACTGTGGAAGCCCTACATTTCAGTCTCCTGAAATTTATTTTTCTTGCCTTTCAAACGCACAATATTTTGCTCTAAGCTTTCAGAAATTGTTGAAGTTGAAATTCCAATTAACCTCGGTGGTAAGTGTTGTAACTATAGGGAACTTTATGTTTTTCATGAAATGAGAAGGAACCTCAAATGTTATTGGAATATGCTAAAACTGGACAGGGATCAGGACATAGATGATTCAGCTGACAATACCCAGTTGTTCACACCGGAAATACTGGGACGCTCAATTTTTAACACAAATGTGACTATTTTTATCAGCTGTGGTTCTCTGTGATCTTTTATTTTTATAACACATATATGAAATATATGTATAGATACACATGTATTTAAAAGGCATATATATTTTATGTCACTCCGTAGACATTTATACATGTACATACACACTTATGTATATATGTACATATATTTATATTTTATTTTTCCTTAAGAATATCATTTAAGTCTAAATTAAGCATTAGGTAACATCAGCTGGATAGCTGAGTTCATGGATTAAATACACAAACAATAAAAATTCCAATGGGTCTAGACATATTACAAATAAAATCTAGTCTTAAGTGTAGCTGTATGTGGAATTCAACATTATCTTAATATTTGGCCAGGAATCAGGGAGAAAATAAATAGTATTCCTTCTCTGGAACTTTACTGTTAAAATAAATATTGTCTTTTGGCAAAAACAAGGTACTGCTTTCCAGGCTCCGTTAGATGTTTTTCTTATCATGGTCATGGCACGTTCTGGGACACGGATGAGTGAATATGGTTTGAGCCACTACGATGAGGCAGCATGGGACACAAACCCGAAGCAGGAGACTCACCGCCTGGGCATTTGTGGGCTAGCTATGGAAGGGCAGATAAACAGCCTGACTGTTCCATTTCTTGCTGCTAAGTGAAGCCATCAGTGTTCTCCCCACAGACACTGAAAGTGGCTTTGTAGCCTTCCTGTGATCAGCCATGTTCCACCTGAAATGGCAGTAAAGGTCCACTGACCACACCTGAAGAAATCTGTGGGAGAAAGGGCGCCAGCTGCAGGGAAGAGTGCTGCATTCCAGGCCCAGTGGTCAGCCTTCTGTAAGGAGAAAGGCTAGGATTTGGAGAGAGGAAGGGAAACAGGATGAGTGAAGACTGCAAAGAGAAAACGTGTGAACAGAGACTGAGGAGACAGACTGAGGAGACAAATATGGAATAAAAAGCAGGTTATCCTTAGGGCTGGGCAGGGAGGTTCTATTCCCATCGCCTAAGAGCTTCATGCGAAACTCTGCCTACTATGGTCCATTCCCATTCACAAATACTAAAGGTAAAGAAGCAATGGCTTCTGGTCTCTAGATACCCATTGACCCCATAACAATTGGTATCACATTCTGGAAGGTGTGTGATTCTGAGTCATAGCTTTCCCCTCAGTACAATGGATAGAATAAAGGTAACTTCAAAAGACGCCAAAACTTCCCTCTGCCGAATGAAGCCCTTCGACATATGGTCTTTGGATTTATAATGAGTAACTTTGATAGTTACTTTTTTGCTCCCCCTAATGATGAAGTAAAGAAAGGTTTGGGTGTCCTGCACTTTTAAAGACAGATAAAACACTCAGCCCATTTCTTTGCCATTTACAGTTTGGATGTACACCGGGCTTGAGGGCTGAACTGGTAAAGATGACCTCGTTACACCCCTTCGAGCAATATGAGTCTCTAAATTTTCCCACTGAGCTGGACAAGAATCAGCATATCCTGTTCTGAACATCTGCACAATTAGATTGACAAGTGAGTGATTCTGATTGCCTCATGCATTCCTGTCCCCTCCAATCTTTATCCATAAGGAATATGAAATAGCTGCTCTTACATTTTTCTATGTAGACAAAAATGGAATATCAGGACTGACTGGAAATGACAGTCTAAAATTCATTAAACTCTCTTGCAATTGCCAGAGGTGACATATGTATACTCAGCATCATCATTTTCTTGAAAATGAGAAGTAGGAAAACTTCAGAAAAGTAGCAGATGAAAAATTCGTATTTTTAGAAGTGGCATGATCCCAGGCAGGCGCGTGACTTGGCCAAAGCTCCTTGGAATTCTAGATCGAGTGCTGACATTTGTGTCCGGTACTGCCACACCCTGTCATATCCGCACAGACTCCTCCTGACTTCTCAGCTCTTAGCCACATCTAAGGATGGTCACAACAAAAGAGATCGGTGTATGTGAGAGCATCTGGATGGGACTCACCTGACTGAGCCTTAAGTTAAATTTCTATGAGAGATCTGACTGTGCCCACGTTAAAGCGATCATATAAACTCTGGTGAAGACATAAGAGCTTTCCTCCCAAAGAACTAGGTAAACAGAAGAAATGCAAATAATGCATATCACAGCTTTAAGATTTTAATGAAATATGAATACTGCAATTAAAAAATAGGGAACCCAAGCTATTTTCTCACTATGACGTCAACAGGCTCTCCCCAGATTCTAAATAAATGTGTTTCATTCCTCTAATAAAAGTTCACTAACATGAGTAGGCCCTAATTCTGACAGCGTAGTGTAGCAGAAACAGATATAGGCTTTGGAAGGAACAGTACTCACTTTTGACACTAGATCTAGCTGTGTGATAGGTGTGACAGTAGGCAATTTTCTTAAGTTCTCACAACCTTGGTTTTTCTCATCTGTAGGCTAAGAATAACAATTTACCAATTTCACAGAGTTACTCTGCAGACCAAATGGGACAGTCTGTCTTGGTCATAGTGCAGTACACAGAACAGGGCAGATGTATAGAATTGGTAGCTATTACTCTTTTAAAAGCTGGACCCTCTGACCTTGTTTGGAGTTTGGGGAAAAGCTGGACCTTGTTTGGAGTTTGGGGAAAAGCTGCCTTGGTTGTCTGTGAAATCATGGTGTGAGTCTGTTGGGTAGCAGTGAGCATATGTTAGAAGGCTGTGTTAGGCCCTTCTGTCTGTGACACAGACAGACATGGCATTTTTTTGGCTGTGTTGGGACCTGTTCATCTCTGAGCATGGCTTATTTTCTGTTTCTCTGCCATCCCTCTTTCTTCCTTCTTCCGAAACACATCCAACCTTTTCTTCCCAGCATCTAAGATAAAAAATAGTCATAAAGGCTAACACTACCACTCCCTGAGTCTACTGAGATGAGAACATTTTCTTCTGTTACCCCTGGGGCGATGTATCATAAGCTGGCAAGGTGCTCTGTGCTCCTTTGAGCTGGGAAGCCAGGGTGGTGGGGCCAGGCAGCTGTGACTAACGGGCCTGATTAAAGGAGGAAAAGAGGAAGCATGGGAGATAGGCGGATCTGCATCTTTTCATCAATACCTGTGCTCTAGCAGAATCGGGACATCAGTCCACTGTGGACGGTAAGGGAGGTTGCAGAATCAGGTTAAAGACACACAGTTGAAGTGGCCAACACCATGCCCATATCTAACACTGGCATTTGGTCCTCCTGCAGCATTTCCATCTGCATCTGTACCTAGCATATGGAGCACAGCTGGGAAAATGGCCCGGTCTCCAGTGGCTGCAAACTCTACTCAAGGCCCTGCCCTGGTGCTTCCTATCCCCACAGCCATGCAGAGTTTTGCCTCATTCGTAAAGTTGAGGTGTTTTAGTGTTAGATAACATATGTAAGGCACTTCAGCCCAGCATATGAGAAACTACCAGGAAATCAGCACCTAAAACCAAGACACTGACTAAGGAACAATGTTCTTGAAACAAACAGAAAAATGAAAACTGAGAAGTCACAGTGAAGAGCTAAGGAGAGTGAGAGAAAAAATAGTTTACTGATGACAGGAGCCGTGATAGTGCTAAGAGTTACAGAGGAGCTCTAGACTTGACATTCATCATCTCTGCTTTCTGACGGAAGCACCTGGTGCCCAGATTTTATTAACCTGTGTAAGTCATGATACCAGTCCGCGACAAAGAGTAAAGGCAGAGCAGACTGGGGGGAAAGGGACAATTATAAACTACAGCTCTAGGGGTTTTGTCTTGCTGTTCGATGGTTTGGTTTTCTCTGACCATAGCTTACCTTTGGTTTGTTTTCCCTGTTGTCCTCAAGAGGTGGTGCCAGAGTGTGGGCCTTCACAAATTTGTGAGTGGGTGGCCTCCAAGTTAGTGCAGGTGCCTGGGAAAGCCCCTAGTGAATCACTTGACCATCTGATGTTGACTCATAGCAATAGGAAACTGACATGGCAAACTTCCGCTTTTATAGGTTAATTTGGACCCTGTGTTCTTGATTGATGCAGACGTGCCATTGGAAAAAGAACACCGTGACAAGATGCTATAGACTGACTGTCTTCAAGACCAGTCATGAGGCTCTGAGCTGGAGGAGCTTTCTGCCGTGCAAATAACAATGGGAGGAACAATAAGAGATGTTAATAATATAGCTGCTGTGATGACAGACTCTGTGAGAGATTTATAGACTTCACCCTTTAATCTTTGATATAATGCTGCAAGTTCCATTTTACAAATGCAAAATTTGAGGTTCAGAGACTTAAAATAATATGTCCAAAAGTCAGTGCCTAGTATAACGGTACAGATGGGGTGAAACTCTGGGGCACAGGGACAATGAAACTCTTTTTATACTAACATTCTGCATTGTTGCTTGTGATGAGTTTTCAGAAAGTCAGATCTTCTCAAAGTTAAGAAATTCTGACTTTGATTGCCTGAGACCCTCTCTTCCATCCCCCACCCCACTGCTGGTATTGAAGGTGTCAGCCATCAGAGCCTGCGACAGGAAAGTGCTGAGTTCAGAGTTCCTGCCATCATTCACTACAATTAGCTCACAACAATTAGCAACAAACAAATAATTTCTAAAGAGCTTCCATTCACTTAAAATGATTTTTAATTTTATAATGACTCATGTATAATTATAGTGGAATAGAGCCATTTAGTTAGAAAAACTAACTTCAAAAATGAGAGCCCTTTTAATGTTTATTTGCTCCGGGGTTCTAATTACTTTGAAAACTACCAAAACTTCATAGATGATTTCCAACAGCATTCAATAACAGCTTCAAGGGAAGTTGAACCAATCCTTATTTTAGAGCCTCATTAACATAAGGAAAATAAATAATAAATGATAAATATCAGGTGCACATACATATGAGATCATTATTACTTTCCTACTTTATTACCAATTCACGTCTCCCATGCTAGAAAAATGATAAATAATATCAACTATGTCTTCCTGGTCATTTCTGAAACGAGACCAACAAACAAGACCAATAAGAAACAATAAACATGGAATTGTTTTTCTGTAATATATTAGCAAATCCTGGTCGCTTCAATTTGGTTTCATTACATTTCCAATATGTGCATGCATCAATTCATCTTCTTTTCTTCCCATAGTTAAGATTTATGCTCTTTATTAATCACCTCACGACAGTCATCTCAGCAGTTTCATTTAGCAGAGCGAACCAGTCAAACCCCTTCAGACTTTCTGGGGATGTCACATGGCAGACGTTGGATTCCTGGCACTCTTGCCAATAGGAGAGTTCATAGAACAATTCATCTCAGGGCCATCCAGCATGTCACATCTGCCTCTGCTCTTTTCCTAACTGATAGGCTCAAAGAGAGATGCCCTGGAGCACAGGCAAACTTCTCCCTGAAGGGGCCAGGGCTGCAGTTGCCTTAGGGGCATCAGTTCAAAATGGCAGGTGGTGAAGTATTCTGTTTTCTAAAAGTAATGCGAGTGATGTGAAGGGCCTGTGCAGCGTTTTACAAGCTTTCCTTTTCCAGAGGGCCTTGGTAGGCAACAACCACTTGCGTTGTGGTCACTGTGTGTCATGTGGTCTGAAAATAGGATGCTGCCACTGTGCTGTGTTGGCCATGAACTGGCCTCCCCAGGCCAGCACTGCTGACCAGAACCAGGATCTGTCTACGCTGCATCTTAGCTGTTAACCTCTGTTCAAGCTCTTGGTAACACTGGATATTCTTTTAAAAAATCACTTTTCTGATGTCAGCTCCACTCTTTGGAATGATTTAGTTCTAAACTCAACGTCATCTCAAATAATTTTCTAATACTCTTTAAGTCCCCAACGGCATTTCAGAAACCTGCCAGCTTCCTTTGAGATACTGAAAGCAGAGAGTTGAATTTCAAATGTTATAATCAGAAAGAAGCAAATGTACAAAATTATTCATTTAAGAGAGGTTTTTTTCTCTGATCCTTTTTGGTCTTTCTTGTTTCTGGGATCAAATGGAAGAGTTTGGGGGCACTTTTCATACCAAACTTGAATGTGGATTCCATGACCTGGCAAGCTTGCAAAGCATCAGCTAAGTAAAAATTACAGCATGGCACATGAGACCAAAACTTACAAAACTACCAATTTGATATTAAGAAAATGTAATGAGAAATCCAGAGAGGAAAATGGGTTATTGCAGTGGCATTTCTATGGTTTTTCAAATGTAGTCAAAACTCTTGAGCCCCACACCTTTATAAAGTAGTGGTGCAATTTAACAAAGAGAGTACTAGACTAGAAATTCAGAGGCCTGTATTCTAGCCTTGATCTTGTACTAAACTGCACAGCTTTAGTCTGAACCATTAACCCACCATACAAGAAAGGGACGGGGATATACAATGATCAGCAATCAGATGGCCTCAGGGGGCGCTGTGGGTCTTTTAGCTTCTTAGGAAAAACCTAACAGATCTTATATATTTACCCATAACGGGACAGTACAGGATAATGCAAATATCACATTTATTTGTTTGCTCTTTAAATTGTAGTAACTGAAAGAGGTAACAATTATTTCACACATAGTCAATGTTCTCACTGGAGCACTGTTTTTATTTACTGGAAAACTCAATCACTACTCAACAAGTAAAGAAACTCTTTCAGAAAGCGAAACACATAGGAAAAATAAGTTTTAAATGAAAACCCATGGCAACCAGTTTAGAAATGGTCTCGTCAACATCTTAGCTCAAAATGTCTATGACTGCACGTCAGTAGATAGGAAACTAAGTTATTTAGTCTTTTTCCAGCGTTTTTTGAGTTTCAATACAGAACTGTTTTTATTTACTAAACATATGGCTATATAACTCTTTTCCCTTTCAATTCTGTATATACCTGGAGAGAGAGAGAAAGAAAGAGAGGGAGGGAGGGAGATAGATTGAGATTTTAACCAAACCTCCAGGTTTCCTTGGCTTACTCCTTGCTTCACTGGCCTAATTATCTTAATAAGCAGCTTAACTGGAATGCTGGCTTATATTTATATTTCAACTTAATTGTGCACAGTTCTTAGTACAATGAAAATCCAAAAAGCCTTTTCCTATTTGTGGTAGGGGTCCACTGTGTTTATTTGTTAGAAATAGCAACAATGTAACTTCACTATACCTCTATACACCTTTTCCTTTTTAAAAATACAGTTGAAAACACACATATAAAAACACTGACGTTCTATTATTTCGCTGTTCGGATGAAGAGAAGACAGGGTCCCCATCCTGGCCTGCAGGAGAGCAGGAGTAGGTGGATGTAAGGACAAACCAGCAGTGGGCTGGTCAGGTCCCAGCCCAGGCTGCTCCCACTCTCCCATTAGGTAGCAAATAGCTTTTTCAAAGGGGGAAAAAACAGGAAGTGGAAAAAAGAATGACGTGGAAAGTCCCTTACTAATCAGTCCCTGGGGAATGGGAAACAGAATTTCCCTCATGGTCTAATTATTCTCTAGTATCTTTAATGAAACCAAATCAGGCAAGTTTCCAGGGTCTGGCTGATGTTTCAGAGGCCTGGTTTCCTTGTGCCATACGATCTGAAGGGAAATATTTACTAACTTCCTGGAGTTTCCCTGTTATCCTCCATCAGTATTTAGTTTCTCAAACAACCTTCATCGTTTTCTTCACTTAGAAGGAAAAGCTAGAGGAACACAGATCTGTGTAAACTGCCACGTGTTTTCCTTGCATCAAACCACAAAAGAGTGGCTCTGGCAGGCACACAGAACTGGCGATTCTTTGCTGAAAATCTGTTAGGCACTCAGCAATGGGTCCTAAGATCACTACTGCTTTTCCTGGCAAAGCAAATATTCCTGCCTCTTCTCATCTATGCTCCTGCGTGTGAGCCTGTGAAAGGAAAAATGCTACAGAGCCTTTGGAAATGCAATTCTACTGTCTAACATCAACGTAGTGTGGCAGAATGAGGAGATCTTGATAAATCTAGTAAAGCACATTCTGGAATCCTTGGATCAAAAGCAGTGTTCATGAATATCCAAGAAAATTATAGCTGCCTCAATTCAACACTACTACTCAAGCAGACTAACCTTTAGTCCTCCCTGCATTAAGAAAGTTCTTGTAGATTGGACCTCATTTCAGGCTGCATTTGAAGCTCAGAAACATTCATCAGCAGCCCTGAGATCTCACAAGTGCTGAGGGTAGTGTACAGTCAGAAGTTTTTCAGGTGCCTTCAGGATTATCCAGCCCCCTTCCTTTGAAGTGTCAAAGCTGTGGGATTTTCACACAATCAACTTGGTGATCCATGCTACCTGTTGCGAATGTTACTCTGACAGCTCATTGTAGGCCAGAAAGATCTGTGCTTTGTGCCCGTCAGGCTGGGCATGGGATCAATCTGTGTGAGTGTAAAGACAATATAGAAAACAGAAAAGTCAGTTTATGTGTGGTTTTAAAATCCATGATTTTTCTCAATAACTTATCTTCTTAGGAAATTGTAACTTTAGTATTACCATGGCCAGTTTGTCTTTGGAAAAAAAAATGAACACTTTGGTGAAAATCGGAGCCAGATGTGAGCTGGTGGACGCCAGATGATGAGAAATGCTAAACACCCGCAGTGTGCCCGGGGGTGGGGGGGGCAGAGTAATGCCCTCCGCACTGGCTCAAAGCCTATTCTTCCAGACGGTCTCTCCTTTCACAAGCACTCAGTCAACACTCAGGTTTTGGAGGATGTACATGATGCAGCAGGAAGAAACAAAGGCAGGTGGGATGCCTGTGGGAAAAATGAGGTGCCCCTTACCACATCTCCAGAGGAAGTCTGTTCTACTGTAGCATTCTCATGCCGGATTCAGGCACTGAAGGCACATCGTCTCAAAACTAATGAGAAACCCACACTACAATAAGATGTAGCACAATCCACTCAGCTTAACAGAAGTGGTCCTCAGCTTGGGCTACTCTTCTTCCCAATCGTAAAGCAACCTGCTCTCGGGTCAGACATGTCTATTTTCCAGGTGAGGTGGGGCAGATGCTCATTCAGCAATGAGGCATGAGGGGACATCGGGGACACAGCAAAAAATCTGTCTGAGGACACTGATGAGAAAATGCTTCCTTTCAGAATGACAGCCAGCAAAGCCATTTTCTTGTTGAATGAGTGCAAATCTGTTTTATTTTTTACCCAAGCCCTCTGGAACCTGCTCACTCTTCCCTGAGTTGAGCAGGCTGAAATGACTGACAGGAGTCTCACAAACGTGAGCATCTTAGCTATGCACTGCGGTTGGCAAATGGAATAGAAAGTTAATTGTTTTGTCAGGGGAAGAGAAGCTCTGGCAGCTTCCTTCTCCAGGAGAGCTGGGTGTGCATCTAGCACCCTGGAGTGCAGCAGAAATTACCAATAGTTACATGTCAGGAGGGCCCATTTCTGAAAGATTTTTTTCCAGTGTAACGTTAATAATTCATAAATAGGCCAGTACACAAAACTGTATTTGTGAGAAGACTTGGTGGTGGTATAAACAGGAACTTAATGTCTTAATAGAAGCAGAAGGATGAAAAAGAAAGGCATTCTTAAAAATCCCTGTGGATAATATGAGGGGTATAACTATTGCATCTATTGTCAATAGTAAAAGAAAGAAAAAGAATCACGTGGGGTTGTGCTGTTATCTGCTTTCCAGGCATGTGGTTGGATTTGGGTATATTAGTCTGACTAAGGGGAGTTCTTACAACTGTGTAGACTCATGCAGTGAAGGGAGCCTGGGATGTCTTCTAGTCTGTTGTGCATATTTGTCAACAGTAAACTTTGGAGTGCAGGAACTTTATTATGCAATTACGTGAGAAAGAAGAAAGGAGAAGCCAGCTTTCATTTGCAGTGTTGGTGGTTAGAAAGAAGAAAACAAACTTTTTTTTAATTTGAAAATTGGAAAAACAGGACACACAAGTCATCAAGAGACAAGAGGAATGGAACTCGTCAATTTTTGGCATACTGCTCCACTCAGAGTTCATCAATTAGCTACAACACAACATGAAATTAAAAGAGAATTGGATTCCTCTAATCAGCTGAATTACAAGGTCAGAACTCTAAATTACTGTTTTGTTGTTTGAGCTGCAAATTATTGCTGAAAGGGTCTTTTTATTTTTATGCATTCATTTCGTATCTGTATTTATATACTTTCCTCATAGCTATCAGAAAAGTGCTGATGCAAATATATATATAGCAATCCAATGTATAGATTACATTTTTATCATTCTGAATCTGAGATGCTTTGAAGATCTGAATTAACCAATATTCCACTTGCTTGAAAATGAAGTTATGTCTAAACAGTGTATTTAAACCCCAAATATCAATGGATTCGTAATTCCCTATATGAAAGTATCAGATGCTGGAACCTCAATTTAGTATTTTAAGTCCACAGAGATTTTTATGAGATCAAAGCCTTGGTGAGAAAATATATGTTAAATCCTAGCACACAGAAGACTGCTTAATAAGTCTAATGATAGCACCAGCTGTTGTGTGGGTGAGCATTTACTGAGCAGTCACTAAAGGGATCCGCTGAAATATGAGACTGAGATCTTGCTCTGATTGAACTCAAAATATAGGTGATGATAGAAGGAAAGAAAAAAAAATAAAATGACCATAACTAAGCATTTCCATCAGGCCATGTACTCAGCAAAGAACCACACCTGTATACCTGACACTTACTTCACCCCTACCCAGTAGGAGTTCCTGTGCCCATGGTAGTGGGCCCATCATACAGCAAAGACCTGCAAGGACAGTCTCTCTGCTTCATGTGCCCACTTCCCACCCTTCTCTGTGTTCCCCACATATGCTTGTTCTTGGATTCTCTAATGCAAAGTGCTCTGTCTTTGTGTATGAACTATGTTCAAAATGTTTCCTCTGCCTTCAGACGCAGCTCAAATATCTCCTCCTCAATCAGGTAAGCCTGTGCCATTATACGCCTAGTGAGTAGCAAAATCTGTAATTCCCTATCTGTTTGTTGGAGTATTTGATTAATGTAATGCTTTTCCACAGGGGACTGTAAACTCCCTGAGGGCACAGCTCTTATGTGCCACCTTCTTCATTTGTCCAGTACAGAGCACACAGTAGGTGCTCAGTAATCCTGGGTGGAGAGTGGCGTAGTTATTCTTTCCCAGAGCCAGTGTGGGAGCTGAGGCTTTCTTGTCTTTCTGGTTGCCATTCATTCTCCTGTTACATTGTATTTCCCCCTAGTTAATATCCAAAAGCCTTTGTCATCTTGCAGTATCCTGCAATATAAGGCAAATGCCACTCCAGTCTTAATTCCCAATTGTTAGATGTTCGTTTGCTCATTCACTCACTCACTCACTCACTCATTCATCCATCATCAATTCAACAGACATTTTTTAACCACCTAGTCCACGCTAGGCACTGTTATACAAACAGACATACATCCTATGAATGTATGGTATTCTGGTCTAAAATATGCTAGTTCAGTCTTCATGCACCCTCTAAGTGTCTAACATATATGGCCTCTTGCGTATGAATGCATGACTCATTGAAATGCAAATTAACCACCAACTATTAATTAATATACAGTATATGTACATATTAAGCATGGGGTCAATGTTTGAAATAATAATGTATTGCTAACCCCTCTGGGCTAGGTACATTTGGAAGTCTGTGATGCTTTTCAGGAGCACTGTGTTTATTCTGTCCATGCTTTTGTGCCTCTGCATGGACCCAGGATTTCTTTTTTGTGGGCGGGGGTGTACCAAGAATCACACTCAGGACCTTGCACTTGCCAGGCAGGTGCTTATGCCACTGAGCTATATCCCCAGCAACCTGGGATTTCTTTTTGATAGTTGCCTCATGGCAGGTTTATCAGTCCAGGGAAAAGCTGAGGCTATCACCATGCAGCTACTCTGCATTCCTGACCCCACTGGAGGAAGTAAAGATCCTAGGAATTGCCAAAAGAATGCCCTGGGGCTGGTAGAAGAAAGTTACCTAAATGTTTAAGCCATGGTGATGTCACCGGTATAAGAACACCTGATATCACAGGGACAGCATGTATTAGATGTGTGAGCTGTCATATGTTCATTAAAAAGCCAAAAGAAGAAATACAGATTGCCAACCTTGCAAATGCAAGTCAACTTCATCAAGAGAATAAATGCAAATTAAAATGATATCCATAGTTAGGAAAGGTTTAAAAAGGAAAAGATGTCATTTGTAGTGTTTTATAGGATAGGAACTGGTATACACTCTTTGTGGGAGAGTAAATTATAAATTTTCACAAAGGCAGTTTGTTAATATAGGCATATAATATGTGTTTGTTAAAATGTTCATTCAGTTTTTTTGGTGCATCACTGTGCCTTGATAAAAATTAAATAATTTTTATAATATATCCCTTCACCACATTTTTATTGGTATATACTGGTTACACAGATTAATTGGGTTCATTCTGAAAGACTTGTACACACACATAACACACTTTAATCATCTCCTTCCTCACCTCCACTCTAATTTCGTGCATTTTGTTCCAATATGTATAAGGTATCTGATCCTATTGACCCCCTTACTGCACACCTTACCCCCACCTCCACCCTTCACTGCCTTCCTCTTGCCTAATAAGAGTCTCCTTTCTAATTTCCTATCAATAGGTTTTAGATTCCACCTATTAGGGAGAGTCTGGTTTATTGCATTCAACGTGACGGACTCCAGATTCAACCATCATTTTGCAAATCAATAAATTTTGTTTTTTGTGGCTGAATACTCCATTGTGTAAATTTGCCACATTGTTAAAAATCCATCCATCTATGGTGAGTACCTATGCTGGTTCCACTTCTTGACTCTTATCCATGGTGCTGCAATGAACATGAATACATACATATCTCTATGGTATGCTGACTTTAATGCCTTCTGGTATATGCTAAAGACTGGGGTAGTTAAATAGTAGCCCCATTTGAAATTTTCTCAGGGACCTCCATGTTTATTTCTATAGTAGCCTTCCTAATCTACTTTCCCATCATCAGTATAGAAGGGTTTACAGTATATTTATTTCTAGTCAAATAATATATAAACAGAAAAACTCAATTGTAATGCTTATATTAGAAAACAGCACTTGTCTTTCTAGCCTACTAACTGGATTTTTAGATGTAATGTCTTTTAAGTATTTTATTTCTTCCTTGTAGGATTTACCTGAATTTCTATGCAGTTTTACCAGTGGATTAACTTGCTAAGGATCAACTTTTAGAATATGATCACTTATGTGCACGGAGATTTAGGGATACGGATGTTCATCCCACTGTTGCTTACAATAACAAGGGAATTAGCAGTAACATTTGTTTGGTTTGTTTGAATAAATGAAAGCCTAAATGTACAACAGAATATTAAACGACCAGCTGTATGTAAACAGCATGATCATAGACACCTACACAAATGACACACACATGCAATAGAACATGGACAGGGATTATCTTTGGATAGTGGCTGGCACTGTAGATGAACTTTTCTTGTACTCTTCTTGACCTCAAAATTCCCTTTAATAAACACATATATATCTATAATCAGAAAAATGAGTACTATTTTAAAATGTAAACTGTTCATTTTCTGCAGTTTGGGTGTCCTGATTTCATGCAGGTTAAGGTAGGGCAGGATGTGAAGGAGGACTAGAGGAAGTGCATGTTTTCCTAAGGTGTATTTGGGAAATACCATTTTCTCTTTTGTCCAATTCTGTATGGGCCAGATTTCCATGGGGACGATGATACAGAATTTGCCTAAGGAAGGAAGACAGTTTCACAGGAACCTACTTTAATCATATGGCATGGTGTGTGAGGAGGTTGGGGAAAACAAATAAACAGGGTACCAGAGCCTGACCGATACCAAGTCCCAAGCTAGAGAGCAGCCCCAGTGAGCTGGGGGTCAGGAAGGGGAATGTGCACATCTAAGGAAAAGCAGACGGGTCAGATCTTGTGGAAGCAGTACAGAAAAGAGGAGAAAAGGGAGTGGAGAACTAGCAGGACATGTTAAGCCAGGTTTGGTGGATACGTGCCACACTCCAGGACCTGGACATTGGGTGCAGCTAGGAAGTGTAGTCTTCCCTGTGTGCTCAGGAAGAGAGGTGGAACCGCAGTGGTCCCTGAGCAGCTCAGCTGCACCAGGTCAACAGGAATCTTGTTTGCGGTATAAATCATAATAAATGATTATGATTTAGTCAATCATTAGGGGCTCCCACTCAATGTTTAAACATACCTTTTAGGTCTCTCTGATGCACATCAGAACTGGAGGGCCATTGGGCTGAGTGATTATCTACCTCATGGCTTTCTTACATCTATTTGTTGATTTTCAAATGTTACAGATTACTGAGAGTGAATGTTCAAGCAACTGCATGTGCTTCTGAGTATTTATGTACTCATTCTAACGAGAGTGAACTTTACAATTTCTACAAGTCATACACACACAAATCTTACCTATCTTGAACTTATACGATACATGAGATGTTTAAAAGAACTGCATGCTAGCAGTGGTTAAAGCTTTTACAGAAACTCATAACAAAACAGTTGAAATGCTAATGACAACTTAGAAGTAGGGAATAAAATCCTGTGACCAAAACACACAAACAAAAACAAAATAACTTAAAGAGAAAGTTGAAGAGAAAGAAATACCCTGGAAATGTGGTGGGCTCCCTGGATTAATGGGCAAGGTAGAGTCAGTGGGGAGAACTCACCAAATGCAAAATGTTAAAACCAGCAGCATTACCAAGAGCAAAAATGTGAAGTAAAAATTTAAAAAGCCATCATTATGGACTTGGTTCTCTTGATCTGCTGACCAACTAAAGCACTTTCTGTCTTATTAAAATGCGTACTTGGACTGAGTCACTCCAACCTAAAAGCTAAAGAAACAAAAGCATCTCAGCCATCATATGCCCATTACCACACTGACCGGTATTCATCAGCGACACCTCCAAATTGTGCTGAAAGCTAGAGTGCTGGACTCGTAAATGGTGTATGTTAAAGGAAAAGGACTCTCACTTGTTTGTAGTAAAATATGCATAAATACACTCTTTTAATATTTCATTAATTGTGTAAGCCCTGCTAGAATGGCATATATCATGATGGGTACTTTATTTTTTAGCCAGCTTTTACATTATAAAAATTTTCATAGGCTCCTGGACAAAAATGATCCACACAGGTGGATACAGAATAAAAGTTAACTACTCCCTTTCTCCATTTTTCAAACATAGCAGATACTGCTCATTCTGTATGTTATTCTTAGACAAGTTTTCTACAGGTGCTTCACTTGTGTTCTAGGAGCATCTCATTTAAAATAGGTATCTTAATGAGCTGTCATGAAGAAGGCAAAGATAATACACTTAGAGGATGGCAGTGGAAATTGGGAAATAAAAAAAGCCCAAGTTAGGGCAAAGAATAAGGTAAGCATTTAAATATACTAACGCTTGGAATGGGGGGGCAAAAATCTTTTCAACACTTTATAGCACCACATGCTTGAGTCTTTTGCTTGGGTGGACTAAAAAGGCAGAGGAACAGAGGGGAAAAAAATTACACCTGTTTGTTATCCATGGAGCCGGAGATGGACTTGAATGCCTTCCAGGAAAGAACAGAGATCCTCCACTCCTATTCACTCTGTGAATTTGTCAGGTCACATCTCATAATGTGAAAGGTAGCATCCTAAATCCATGGCCACGTTCATTTATTCCTTTGCTTATGAGATCATTTATAGTATATTTATTGAGTGTCTACTGTGTGCCACTAGCTCTGACCTCAAAGAGCTTACAACAGAACTGGAGAAAACAAGACTTGAGAACCTGAAACATTTGGAGAATAATAAGAGATGATATATAATAGAGGGCTAAACAGTATAATTAAGTGCCAGCCTCCACGGTGCCACAAGCAACAGTTAATTAAATCCAGGCCAGAATCCGCGTCCTGGTTCTAAGAAAGGAGTTTCCTTCAATCTCTTGCTTTCCACTGTAACTAATACCTGGAGCTCACTCCAGTAATGTCATTTAGCAGTGACTGTATTTCCACACTCAAAAAGGAACTCTGTTGTCTTGAAATGTGCGTGTGTGCGTGTGTGTTTAAAAAATATCTTTTGCTTTAGAAGTGGGAGGTGCACTTGGTGAGTGATATTTAAAATTTAATACAGTACTTCTGGGAAAAAGATGTCTTAGGCTTATAAAACCCAGACAGAAGTCTGCAAAATCAGCAAGGCTATTCCTTTGCATCCAAGTGGGTCAGCAAGTCTGACTTATTAACCTAGGGCAAAATTCTTATATATCTTTGCTTCCTGCATCTATGGAATCAAAGTGCAAGTCGGCATCTGGTTTGGGAACATTATAAAGCCATACGTGATGCTCACTAATAGAAAGTGCCTTGAAGGAAACTAAGTTAATACATATGGCTTTGAATTTACAAATGAAGACTCATCCATCATCAAAGATCCCAAACGCTTACTGCGATGACATTACCCAAACGTTACAAGGGGTATCTGTTTTCATTTGTGTAGCATCTCCGTCCACACAGGCAAGTAAGAGAGGACACGTGTGCATTTCCTGGATTTGATCTAGGGTATGCACCACACTCTTCAAAGGGATTAAAGACGTTACAAGGGGTATCTGTTTTCATTTGTGTAGCATCTCCGTCCACACAGGCAAGTAAGAGAGGACACGTGTGCATTTCCTGGATTTGATCTAGGGTATGCACCACACTCTTCAAAGGGATTAAAGGGCCTGAGGTCTCTTAGATGTGTTATGCCAATCTCACGTCAGGGGGAACTCATGTTGTAGAGTCTTCAAAAAGAATAATACTTATGTATCTTACCAAAGTCATAAATTCTATTAGAGGTTCTTAAAAAGAAAAAAAAAAACCTAACCCAGCTATATGCAAAAGACAAATAGCTCTGGAATGGGATCTTGTGGCTGTACTCCAAATATTGTATGGTTTCCTTTTCCAGGAGAAGAATATGCTGTCCATATTCCATGCCCTCACATGTCTGATTACAGAAGACACTAAGAACAGGGTTTTAGAATTCTACGATTGACAAAAGGGAAAGGAAAATCAAACACTCCCAGGTCTTCACTATTGGCAGGACCTGCTTAGGATCTTAAGAAGCCAGGTTCTTTCCCCTCCAATTTTGACCTTTTCTATCTGGCAGTCATTGGTTTTTCCCCCGCCTGTGTTTCTAATGGAGCTTGAAATTAACATGGCTTTTTGTTTACCTCCTAATTTGTGTGCTGCCATCACCAATGTTGGCAGAACAGTCCTGGGAATAGGGTTTGTTTACTGCTTCCACTGAGGGAGTAAACAAAGACTTAGAAAAGATGGTTCCGCTCATCCCATCCCAGTGTAAATTCCTCTCCCCGACATGGAGATACTCGTCAGTAAGCAGCCGAGGACCTTTGGTATGGCTGGCTGGAAAAAGCCAACAGCAATGTTCCAGCGCGGATGCTTGGTGACACTATGGGCTGCCTTAGGCACAGTGGAGCATCTCTCCCCGCCCTCCCTTCCCTGATGATGTGGCACCCAGACACTGAACCTCCTCCTAGCTATCTCCACTCTCCAAAGAATCCCTCGTGGCCTCCCAGGGGTCTCCATTCCTGATTCTTTGTGAGGTGACCTTTTCCCAAGTTTTCAGATACTCACTTTGCCTGGTTGTTTGTTTTGCCTTCACCTTTTCACTGTAAATTGTGCTTGTCCTTCACGGTCATATCAAGTTCAGCATGAGAAAGGAGGACGTAATAACTCTTCTGCCAGAAACTTCACAACAAATCTTGGAAACTGGGTTTTTAAGGCTTCATACTGTTTTGATCCCATTCTTTTATCCATTAGTCAGTTCTGAGCACGGCACTGCCCACATCTACCTTCTCGATCTAGGGCTCTTCAATCAGTAACGTATCTGGGAGGTAGGGAAAGCTCTTTATCTCTATGCTTTAACTTTGAAAACACTGTGTTGTTCATGACTTACTATTTTAACCTTCTAAAGCTGTAAAGTTCAGGGGCATTAATTACCTTCACAATGTTGTACAATAATTACTGCCACTCCATTCTGAAGCTTTAGCAACCCAGAGAGAAATCCTGTGCCTAAGAAAGGATTACTGTCTCTTGTCCTCTTCCCCCAGGCCCACGTAGCCTCTATCTACTTTCCATATGAATCTGCCTATTCTAGGTACCTCCTTACTAGCAGATCTGTCACTTTGTGTCTCGCTTATTTCTCTTAGAATTGTTTCCAAGATTTATCCATGGTAAATACATATATCTTAATTTCACCCTTTATGGCTGAATAGTATTTCATTATAGGTGTATACTATATAAGGTTTACCTATTTTTCTGTTGATAAACATTTAGGTTGTTTCTGCTTTTAGCTACTGTGAATAATGCTGCTGCAATATTGGTGTGTATGTATCTTGTTTGAGTTGTTGCTTCAATGCAATATGTTTTGCTTTCTCTAGAAGTAAGATCTAGTGGGTTCTCAGTGATGAGCTGTCTCCCCAGATCCACAGCTTGTGTGTTGCTTTAGTCACTTACCTTATAGTGCATATATTATCCTCCTTACTACTCACACTGAGCTTCATTCTCCAGGCCCCCTGCACCCTGGCTCCCAGGTAGCTTTAGCTAGTGTGAGGCACTTGGAGGAAACTGCAGGGCCAGAGAAAGGAAAGGCCGGCATGTTTCTTCCTCTACTGCTTTGATCCTGGTGGCATCTTTAGCAGTGGCTGCATTTGCTCTTGGCTCTAACATTGACTGGAATGGCCCACTGGGCTCTAAGACCTGCCAGGGAGCCTATACTTCTATTCTGGCCTCAGCTCTCTCTTCTATCTCCATCGCCAGGGAAGGGAAACTTCCCATTGTTGCTAATCCCTAGATTGCCTTATTTTGATGTGAGAATGTTCAGCTCTTTTATTATCCATGTTGCCAATTCCCTGATTTAGATTTTCTTTTAAAAAATACTTGGAGTGGTATCTGTCCTGATAGAAACCTCACTGATCTATGTCCTGTTCAGAAAAGAAGGTCCAAAGTTTCTTAGCCCAAAGACCAGGGGCAATGGCTCCTAATTGCTCTGAATGTATCACCCATCTAACAGGACAGCTTGCTATGATTCTGTTTCTCAGCCTCCTTTGTAGTGTGGTGTGGTCATGTGTATTAGCTTTCCTGTCACTGAGAGAAAACACTGATACCTGCAACTTAAAGGAAAGGTTTACTGAGGCTCACAGTTTCAGTGGGTTGGTCCATGGTTGTCCAGCTTCAAGGCAGAAACAGTGAGGCAGAAGGGCCTGTCAGGGGAAAGCTGGCCACCCCATGGCAGCTATAGAGCTTAGAGAGTGAAGAGAAGCTGGGACAAGCATGTAACCTTGGAAGTCATACCCCTAAGGACCCAGCCCTCTAACTAGGTGCTGCCTTCCAACAACACATGGACTAATGAACTGATCCAGGGATGAATTCACTGATGAGGACAGTGCTTCTGTGATTCAACTGTTTTCCAAACACATCAAGACTTCTGGGGGACCTTCTAATCCAAACCATAACACCATATGGTAAGTCCTGTCCAATGATAATCAGATGTTCTATATGGCAGATTGTAACCCTTCTTTAAAAATTAGGTGTCCCATATGGTCTCTGGAGTTCTATACCGGAACATGAAAACACAGATCACATTCTAGCAAGGGCAGGGCCAAAAATGATACTGAGCTGTTGAGAACTGATAGAGTTAAATCACTACCGCAGCCTTACTCTTCTGACCTCTGCAGTTTTATATGAGCAGCAAGCAAAACTCTCTTTTATCTACGCTGTTGCTATTTTCAGCCTCTGTTTATTGCAGCCAAGGCGAACCCTAAGCAATTCAGGACCAAATCAAGAACTTAGTTTCTATCCCCGACTGCTGATGAATTTTTTTGTACCTTTCCTTAATGAAAGTGAGGTGCTTGATCTTCGATCTTATCCTAAGTTTTGGCCTCTTCCTGTTGATACTTAGAATTGACCTTTCTCCTCTACAAATCCTTCAAAAAGCTTTATTCCCTTTTAACAGCTTCTGCTTTGGCTATTAAATTTTCTCTGGAGGGGTGGGGTAAAATTCAAGCTGATATCCAACCTAGAAAATGATTAAAGTCTGGATGTTAGAGAATTTTTAATTAAAAGCCTGGGAACATTGTTCCTTGGGTATTAATAAAGTCAGTAAAATGGAGAATCAGTGTGACCTAACATCACAAGACAGGCAGTTAGTGCCCTGGTCTGATGGGCCTTCTTTGTCGAGCTGATGGGCTGTAACTGCATCTAATGACTGCTAAAAACAGATAAATCTCACCTGTACTTTACCTGAGTGGGCATCAGTTAGAAATATGGACTTCTAGGATGGAGGTTCCCAAACTTTATTGTGTGTGAAATCATTCAGGGAATTTGTCCCAAATGAAGATTCACATCTCTCTGCTCATGATTTAGTAATACCACGGTGGGGGTCACAGACTGTGTTAGGAAGGACTCCGGCTGTCTCTCAAGCTTGTAAGTCTATGGATCACTCTATGAAAAGCACTGCTTCTGGGGAATTCACAAGGCAGCCATGAGGGCAGAGAGCTGTCATCAGCTTGGGGTGGGACTAGTGAACATGAACGGATGTCTACCATGTGACAGGGCCTCTCTCTGGCAGGCATTACTCCGACCTCATCTTAGTTTATGCTTAGAATGAATCTGCATCCGTGTAACTGTTACCTTTGTCCTACAGTGAACATTCTGAGGCTGAAAATTAAGCAATTTGCCTGAAGTTGCAAAGGAGCATTAAAATCCTGAGAAGTATGGACACATTCCTTTATCACTCTAGTTTCATTCTGCACCTTCTCTAACATGCTCTGCTCCTAGATGCTGGCATGTATGAAAAGTATCAGGTCCGAGGACTTCCGGGAAGATGGCGACCAGGTGAGCGGCAGAGGGAAACTCTCCCAGAGACCGATATTTTGCACACGGGTGCTGGGTCTGCGGCTGCGAAATTCGAACTGAATATGTTGCTCTGTGCTGCCTGAGCATTAACGGGGCGGCTGGATATGCCGCAGCGAGAAGTGGGTGGGCTCTGAGAGCTGGGCGCCTGAGGCAATCACACTCGGTGCGGACCCTCCCATCTCCCTAACCCGAAAGGCTCGCAGGCGGCTGTGACCAGGAATTTTTGGAGGTGGTGGAGCAGAGCAAACACGCTCCTCGGGTAGACTGCGCTAATCCATGCGCAGCAGACAGGGAGCCTGCTCAGAGCCCCGCCCCTGCAGGCGGCACCATCCTCGGCCAGAGAGTGGGCACTGCAGCGGCTGCGGTGGGCGGCTCCTGCGAGAATGGTGAAGAGGTGGAGAAGTGCCGGGGATCGCCGGGATCTCCTGCTGGCACGGATCTCGGAACGGGTGAGCCGAGTGAGCACCGCAACAGGATTTCTGAGTCGGGAAGAAGCTTGACACAAGGAGATACATCTGAGCGGCATTCCTGTCTGCACGATCCCAGGGTGAGTTGATTGGGCGCCCTGACCGGTTTTTTTGAGTCAGGGAGAAACCCCGCCCAGTGAGGGACATCTGAGCAGCATTTCTGACTGCACTGTCCCTGGGACGGAAGAGTGGGCTGGGCACGTTGACGGGGATTTTGAGTGGGGGAGGAGCTCCACCCAAGGAGGAACACCTGAGCAGCCCCCTGCATGCAAGGTCCCTGGGGGGATGAGCTGTTTATGCGCCCCAGCCAGGTCTCCGGGTAGGGAATAGTGCGGTCCACAAAGCAGCATCTGACCAGACTTTTAAGAGGATTTCCCAGCAGAAAGCTTAAGGGACATTTTCCCAAAGGGAAGGAGTCATTGGAGGAGATATAAAACCATATAAAAGGAATATTTGGTGAAATAATAGCAGAAAATTTCCCAAACAAGGTAAAAGATACTGAAGTTCAGTTAATTGAGGCATATAGAACCCCAACGATCCATAACCCAAAGAAAAACACACACAGACATATAATAGTCAAGATCCCAGATATCCAGCAAAAGAACACAATATGAAAAGCTGCTAGAGAAATGAAACAGATCACCTATAAAGGAAAGCCCATCAGAATCACAGCAGACTTCTCAACGGAAACCATGAAATCAAGAAGAGCTTGGAGCGAGGTATTACAGATTCTGAGACAAAACAACTTCCAACCCAGACTGATGTATCCTGCAAAACTATCCCTCAAATTCAATGGAGAAATAAAATATTTC
>PVLD010023143.1:0-27997 GCA_004027595.1 Dinomys branickii | reverse complement strand
GTCACCTATGACAAACCAATGGCCAACATCATACTTACTGGAAAATCTTGTTACTATAAAATCAGGAATAAGACAAGTAAGTATATCCTCTATTGCCAATTTTGTTTAGCATAGGTCTTGAAATACTAGCTACAGCAATTAGACAAGAGAAAGAAATAAAAGGAATGTTGAAAGAAAAATAGAAGCTAAATTACTATTTGCAGATGACATGATTCTCTACCTAGAAGACCCTAAAAACTCCACCATAGATAACTATAGCTAATAACCAAATGCAGTAGTATAGCAGAACATAAAACCAACATTGAAGCATCAATAGCCTTTTGTATACAAATAAGAAACTCACCGAGATGGAAATTAGGGAGACAATACCTTTCGTAAACACATCAAGAAAAATGACATACTTAGGAGTTAAGCTAACCAAGGAAGTGAAAGAGTTCTACAAACTATAGTACTCTGAAAAAGGAGATCAAAGAGGTTATCAAAAAATGAAAATATATCTCCTGTTCCTGGATAGGCAGAACCAATATACAATGAAGCTTTGGTTTACAAACTTAATCTATCCATCTTAATCTATCTTAATCTACCCATGATTCTGGTTGCAAACCAAATTGGACAAGGAGTAAATCAAATTCAATGGTTAAGCTCAATGTTGACCTTATGGGGAAATTTGATTCAGTTGTTGTCCAATTTGATTTGCAACCAGAATCATGGAAAAATTTAAGTTCATGAACTGAGGTACCATTGTGGTTAAAATGGCCATACTTCCAATACTGTTATACAGATTTAATGCAATACCAATAGACTTTCTTACAGAATTGGAGAAAGCAATCTCAAAATTCATATGGAACCAGAAGAGATATAGAATAGGAAAAGCAATTCTCAACAAGGGCAAGGCAGGGGAGAATCACAACCTTAGATGTCAAATTATACTACAAAGTTATCATGATAAAATAGTATGTTATTGAAAAAATAAAACAGACTTGTGGACTACTGGAACAAAACAGAAGATGTAGAAATAATACCAAGTACACTTAACTGTGTTGTTTGACGAACAGGCCAAATCCCTTCACTGTTGGAAAGATAGCCTCTTTAACTAATGGTGTTCGGAAAACAGGCTGTCCTTATGCTGAAGGTTGAATGTAGATGAATATATTTCTCCATACACTAAACTACAATCTAAATGGATCAAAAATCTCCACATTAGAACAGAAAAATTTACTGTCTGGAAGACAAAATAAATAAAACTCTCAAAGATATAGGTGTAGGCAAAGACATCCTAAAAAACCCTTCACTGCCCAAGAAATAATACCAAGAATCATCAAATGGGATCACATTAAATTAAAAAGCTTTTGCACAGTAAAGGAAACCACCAACAAAGTGAAGAAACAACCTACAGAACTGGAAAAATTTTGCCAGCTACTCCTCAAAGGGCTAATATTTAGAATGTGTAAAGAATTCAAAGAATTACACTCCCCCAACTTAAAAATCCAATCACAAATGTACATCTGAAATGAACAGACACTTCTCAGATGAGGAAATAAAGTTGGCCAATAAATACATGAAAAAATATCCAGCAATCCTGGCCACTTCAGAAATAGAATTAAAATGACATTAAGATTCTATCTTACACCAGAAAGGATGGCTACTGTGAGGCAATTAGCCAATAACAAATGCTGCTGAGTTTGATGGGAGAAAGGAGCTTTTCTTCTTTGAAAGAACTATAAAATGATAAAAACTGCTATGGAAATAAGTACAGAGATTCCTTAAGAACTAAAACTAAAAATTCCATTTGATTTAGCTATTCATGTTTTAGGCTTTTTTTCAAAGGGGTAAAAAACAGCATAACACATTTATGTATGTATACCCATGTTTATACAATTACCATATGTAATAGCTAAACCTTAGAATCAGCCTATATGCCAACCAATAGATAAACGGATAAAGAAAATGAGGTGTTTATATACAATAGAGAACTCTTCTGCTATAAAGAAAGATAAACTTGAGGCATTTGTAGGAAAATGAGTGTACTTTGGAATCATAATATTAAGTGAAGTTAATCAGACACAAGAGCTTGAACACTATAGTTTTACTTATATGAAAAAGTTAATATACAAACAAAGTATGAAATAAAAGACATAATAGGACAAAAGAAAAAATATGGCTTGTGTCTTCATCTTTCCCCAAAGCCTCATGAAGTCATAGGTGGGGCTTTTTAGAGGTGGCTAGATCTAGAGTATGTGATGCTGGGATTAACTGTGTGATCATGGTATCAAGAGTGTTTGATTACTAAATTAGTCCAGTGATTGGTTTGGCTTATTTCTGGGTAGGGTTAAGGGTGACCCACCCTCTGTGTGAGTGCTGCCTACCATAAGCGTGGGTGTCATGGATAGAATACAAGGGAAAGAAAGGTCTAGTGTGATTACTTGTCCCTTATTTGTCACTTTGTTACTTCACTGCTTGCTGTCTTCTGCCTTCTTCCTGACATGAACTTTTTCTTCTCTGCCTTGACACCTTGCCTTGTTGATAATCACTATGAACTGAAACAATTACAAACTGTAAGCCATATTAAACTTTCCTCTTTTAATTTTGAGTATTTCATATTTTGTCTCAGTAATGAGAAGAGTGACCAAGACAGAATTTGGTACCAGAAAAGTGAGGTCATTGCTGTGACTGTACCTGACCATGTGAAACTGGCATGTGGGAACAGTTGGTAAGGTTTGGAAATGCTGGCTGAAGAAGCCATGGAACACCTTACACTGTATTTCATTCTAATCAGAGCTCAGAAGACTTTATGGCTGATGGAAATGCTACCAGTAAAAATCAGGCTAAGGAAGTTTCTTCTGGGAAGAAGCATTGCACTGGCTCTTGGACTTAAGATGATGTGTCTTATGCCTTGGCAGAATGTCTGTATTTTGCTTGTATCCAGAGCCTGCCTGAGATTGAGATTAGGGACAGTATACAGATTAATCTTGCAGAGGAAATTTCAAGGTAGTGTGATGTTGATGTGGTGATGCAGCTACTGTTGGGGCCTTATAGGCAGATATATGTTGAAATTGGAGAGCAAAGAATCCAGCAGAATGATTTGAAACATTGTGAAATTTTTCAGAAATGAAGCTCCAGTAGAGCTGTAGACTACAAAAATAGAGCAGAGGATAACTTGTTTGCTGAAAAGGAATAGGACAATGGAAAAGATGTCCTAAGGACATTACAAGACACAACAGGACTCCTGCCCTCACTCCCTCAAGGTTGCAAAGTGAGAGAAGTTGCTTTGAGAAGAGAGTAGCAGAAGACCATGTTCCAGAATGGTTGCAGCCTAAAGAATTTGTTTCTCGAGATTGGGTTCAGAGCACTCAGCAATTGAGGCATTTGGCCATTACAGTCAAGAGATGAGGAAGCTTGTTGACTACTCCAGCTAGCACCATAGCTTGGCATCATCCATGTGGTGTTGGTTTTAGGTGCATACAGAATGCAAGGGTTATGGTGTCAAGAAGGCTTCCACCCAGATTTCAGAAGAAGGCCTGGAAGGCCAAATGATGTTCTAAGAGGGCAGTTTGTCAAGCTGTAAATGTGAGGTTTAAGTTGCAGTGGAGACTCCAGAAGTTTAAAGAATCCAGTAATGTGGATATTCTGAGGAAAACTACAAGGAGGGAGTAGAGTTGACCCAAAAGAGAAGCCCTAGGAGATATAACCAGGGTCAGTGCTGTAGGGTTGGAGTCATCCAGGAACTTTGGAGTTCACATCTTGCCATAGATTGCTCTGGATGCTGGACATAGAAATATAAGACAATATTGGCTCTGCTCGATTTTGTAGTAGCTTTGGTTCCATCCCCTTGTATTCCCCTATTTGTGTCTTTTGAAATGTTAATGCTGTTCTTGCACCATTATATGTTGCAAGTGCCTAAATTTCTTTTCATTTTTACAGGGGTTTATTTTTTAAGAGCAGAATATATTTATTAAGGGAAAGAAAGCTTCTGTCCAAGAGAGGGACATAAGTGGGGCCCGAGTGGGTTACCCCAAGACTCTGTCTTTTCTAGGGACTTTTATAGAGCAAAACCAAAAGGTCAGGTGGGTCCATGGTAGAGAAATGGACAAAACTACGGTCAGCCAATAACAATTGTTCAGGTAAAATTCATGAAATTGGGATCAAATGGGGAAGCAAGTCAGGCAGCAAGCAGGCATGAATACAGAACAGGGGCTTTTCTTTTAAGGGGCTGGGTCAGGGACTCTTCAAGGTGATCATTACCTATTTAGAGTATCAATCCCTGATGTCCATCCGTAGGGAGACATGTGGGTGCATTTGTCTAGTCTTTTGTCTTGAGGTGTGTCCCACAGCTATCTTGTCTTTCATGTTGGCTCCTATGGGGGCCTGGCCCTGTCTGACTGCCTATAATATTTCTATCTAACTAAGCTGCCTATGACATTCCCCCCTCTAAAGAAGTAAGCTGGATTGCTGTGAGGAAGTGTTGGGCAATGACCACTCTGGCTTCTTCAGGCTGAAAGGGGTTGTAGTTTTTGATTGGCAGTTAGAGATACCCTTCAAAGGGTCTATCTTAAAGGCCCTCAATAGACACCAGGTGTTTTGATCTTGGGTAGGTGTATAGCTTTAAATCGGGAGGAGACAAAGCCAAAGAAACAATTAAACATGCATGGGCCAAATAGTAAGATCAGCAGGATTATTATGAGTATAGTCAACAAAGATCTCCACCAGGAGGAGCCAGTAACGGCCTCCCATAGAGTGGATAAGGTCCAGGGACTTTCAGAATCTGACATATCATTGATCTGTTGTTTAATATCTTGAATAGCCATTGAGATATTAGCAGAGGAATCAGGAATGTATGCAAACCATTCAGTTTTTATAATTGCACAGGTACCCCCCTGTGCTGTTGTTGGAATATCGAATGCCTTCTGATTTTGGAGGATGGCCTGTCTCATTAATTTTACTTCTTCATTTAGGAGAGAGACACCAGCTGTGTCTTAAATGTAGTTAGTTAAGGCCTCAATGTGCTGCATGACATCTTCTGACCCTAGGGAAGGGATAAAGATAGATGACAAGTGATCATACCAGTGAAACATGCTTCTAGACCATCGATGTTGTAGGTGGGGTAAATTAGCAGGTTTATTAATAGTTTTGACATCCCTGCTTTGTAACCATGCAAATCTTAATGTGCATCTTCCTATCCATCCAGGGCCACAAATTGGTCCCATAAGACCAATGAGTGACACTGGCGGCTTTCCATCTAATTCCAGGGCAAGTAAACCAATCTGTTGTTAACCAGTCTTTAGTCTGTAAAGTTATTGTATGTATACACTGTTCAGGGGCTGTCTACCCCAAGTATTTAGTGGAGTTAGGCCAATGAGAATAGGAGTGATTCTTTGGTTCCCAACATAAGGGGGCCTTTCTACTGAGATGGCCTATAGTGGGAGTTAACCATATATAATCATTTATGGGGGTTTAAAGCTATGAGTTTGCCTGAAATCTCAGCGGGGACTTGGGACTTGACTTTTCAGCATTGCTGACTCTGTTGGAATTTTGGAAACTCATGGAGATGGAGTAAATCCCTTTTGCATAAAGGGATGTGCTTGAGTTTTAGGGAACCCAGGGACAAAATGTTATGCCTTGTGTCTAGTTGTATCCTCAAAGCCTCATGCAGTTGTTGGTGTAGCTTTTCAGAGGTAGCTGGATCTAGAGTGTGTGATGCTGGCATTAAGTGTGCGATGTTGGGATCAAGGATGTTTGATTACTAAACTAGTCCACTGATTCGTTTGGCTTAGTTCTGTGTAGGGTTAATCTATCCCTATAGGACAGATTGTAAAAGATAGAATAAAATATAGCTTGGGTGAAATATAAGGGGCGGAAAGAGGACTAATGTGGTTGCTTGTCCTTTGCTTGCTGCTTTGCTACTTCTCTGCTTGTTGCTGCCACCTGCCATGGACTTTTTCCTTTACTATGCCACCCTGCCTTTGATCTAGCAACCATAGCTGAAATCTTTACAACTTTTACATAACCATTACAAACTGGGAGCCAAAACAAAATTTTCCTCCTTTAACTTTTGGTGTTTTGTGTTGTAGCTCAGCAATGAGAATAGTAATCAAGATGCTAAGTATGTTTCTGTGTTGGTTTCTCATTTCAGTCTAGTATATTGTGGGAGCTCACTTTGTAGGATTCCCATTTTTTGATATATTAATGTTTTTATTGTTGTAATGAGCTGGTCTGTTTTAAATAAAAAATTAAATTCCCACAACCACAAAATTTGTATAGAGAGTACCTCGGTGCTTGCCTAGATTTAGGAAGAAGGGATTGGGAGATTGTAGCTAGTGAGTAGAATGTTTCATTTGGGAATCACAAAAATGAACTAAATATGATTTTGTCCATGTTTGTACAACTCTGTTAATATGGCAAATTGTGGTAAGTCAAACACTTTAGGTGTGTAGATTGTATAGTATGCAAATTTTAGGATTGAACCAAGGACTTTGCTTATGCTAGGCAAGTGCTCTACCACTGAACTATGCATTAGTCTTTATATGAGACACTTTTGTTAAAGGCCTGAAGAATCTATCCAATATCTAGTAGGGCAAATAAAAAATTCAACAGCATTTGAAGATATAAGATCAATATAAAAATCAGTGTCATTTCTATATAGTAACAATGAAAAATCTGAAATGTAAATCAAGATAGCCATTACATTTAGAGAATCACAAACAATAAAATGCTTACCAATAAATTTAACCAAGAAAGTAGCTGAAGACTTATACACCAGAAACTAAATATTGCTGAAAGAAATTAAGGAGAACCTAAAGGAGAAGACACATCCTGTGTTCAAGGATTGGGAGATTTAGTATTGTTCGTATGGCAGTATTCCCCAAACAAATTTGCATATGCTTTCAGAACTCTAACAAAATTCCCACCACGATTTTTTGTAGAAATGGACAAACTGAACATAAAATACCTATGCAATTGCACAGGATTAGTCAAAAACAAATTTGAAGAACAATGCCTGATGTCAAAACTGACAGCACTATACAGTGATTTCTCACCTATTGCAGGAGTTATGTTCCAGAGATGTCTGTAATAGGTGAAAATTCATGAAGTAACAGTGTTATATTTATTATTTACATACAGTTTAAGGTTTTATAAACCCTCCCCACACTCCTGCGTGCCTTCCCAGGGAGATGCTTCTTCCCAAAGCCTCAGCTTCCAGCTGGGGTGGCACCGGGGGATGCCTGGGTAAATCGGTGTCTCAGCTCTGAGCGGGGGAAGGGGCAATGGAGGCGGGAACGGAGGGCAGGAGCGGGCCAGGGAGCAGGGTGCAAGGGATCCAGCCAAGCTGCAGCTGCAGCCAATCCCAGCCCAGCACCTGGCCCGCACTGCCTGCCCCACCCAGGGCAGCTTATAGTGGTGCCATGCGCCCTCCTCACCTATATGCAGTGCCTGCATTGTGCAGGTCCGCTCATGCTGCCAGGTAGCTCTGCTGGGCTCGGGGTGGCAGTAGTGGCACACTGCATTTCCACTGTGTACAGTGTGGTATTCATCTGCTGATGAAATACATACTTTACAGTATTTTGTTTTGATTTAATATTGTCTTAATATGTTTGAATTAACATTTTAAATATTTTATATTGTTTGAAATATTTTAAGGAAAAATAATTAAAATCATAAATATCATATAAATACCTATATGCTGCAAAATCCCATGATATAGTGAAAACTCCGTGATACAGAATTAGATTTAAAAAAAAAATAACCTGTGGTACAGTGAAGCCACAATAAGTGAACCACAATATAGCAAGGTTCAACTGTATTTGTAATCAAATGCATGATATTGACATAAAAATGCAGATCAATGATATACAGTTCAGAATACAGAAATAAACCCGCGTATTTGTGGTCCACTGATTATCAGTTGCCTAACATTCAAAGCAGAAAGAACAAATTTTGAAAAAATGGATACCCCATGTAAATGAATGAGGTTGAACCTGTACTTTATATATGTATATATCTCCACAAAATGGAAGAAACACTACATACAAAAATATAAAACTCTTAGAAGGAAACATAAGTGTCAACTTTATGACATAAGAACACTATTAAGAACAACAAAATGGGGAAATATTTTTGCAAATCATCTGTCTTATAGTTAAAATACATTCCTTACAACTCAATGCTAAAAAGACAATGTGATTTTAAAAATTGCCAAAAGATTTGAATAGGCATTGCTTCCAATATATATGAAAAGAGCCAAAAATCCTACAGGAAGATGTTCAACATCATTAGGAAAATGCAAATCAAAACCATGTGACAAAAACCCCTACATTCCTTTTACCACCCTAAATCACTCTATTGAAATGGCTTTAATAATCATCAGGTAATAAAAATATTGGCAAAGATATGGATAGATTAGTATTTCATATATTGATGATGGAGATATGAATTGTTGAAGAAATTTTGAAAAAGTCTGGAAGTTTCTCATAAAGTTAAACTCAGAATTAGTGTAAGAGCCATTAATTTCAGTCCTAGATGCATACTCATGAAAAATGAAAACAATGTAGAATGTTCATAATGACATTATTCATAACTGACAGTGTAGGAGCCCAAATATCCAACAAAAAAGAATATGTGGCATTTTGATAAAATGAACTATTATTCAACCATAAAAAGGTATGAAGTGATGACAGGTTACAACAAAGATAAACCTGAAAACCTTATGCTAAGCTAAGGGAGCCAAGAACAAAAAGCCACACACATATATTGTATGATTTCATTTATTTGAACTGTTCAGAATTGACAATTCCATAGAACCAGAAACCATTGCCAGAGGACGGAAGGTGGAGAGTTGATGAGAAAAGGGGAGAAACTATTCATTGGTATTTTGTTTTGTATTTGGGTAATGAAAGTGCTCTGTAAGTAGACAGTGGTGATGGCTGCAAAGCATTATGAACATACTAAAAACGAATGAACTTCACACTTAAAAATTACTAAAATAGCCTTATGATAATTATACCTCAATGAAAAATTTTAAATGGTGCCATGAACATCATAATATAAAAATCTACAGTTATAACATTTCATTATCTACAGTTTTGAGATATAACAAACCACAATTATCTTTGAAAAGTCTTTTTAGTTGAGATACATCCAGTAAAACATTGTACATTTTAGGAAAAATTTTCATAAACACATAATATTGAAATTACCCTTGTAAAATAAGTGTTTGTATTTCTTTCAAAGATAGAATTACAACTTTATATATTCCAAAGTTATTAATAAAATCATATTTGGGAAAGGCAATTCTAACTCATAGTAGTAAATGAAGTGAAAATAGTCCACTTTCTTTATAAAAGCAATTTAAAGAACCATAAGAATGTTGCATGAATATTTTTCTTTTGGAAACCCTACATTGTGAGATATATATATATATAAAACTATAGAATTCAAGTTCAAAGATTTAAATGTAATATACACAAAGCAAAATTCACTGTCAAAATTGAAAGTTTTTTTTACATATTCCACTACTATTGTCACAAAATTTTTAGATTACAGTTTCATGTTAGGCATTTTGTGACTAATAAAAAGTATGAGCTATGTAATGTTCTAAAATTAGATGATGTCCAAAAGCAGTGTTTATAAAATATGTGATAAAATATTTATCTCTGTTAATGTTGTATGAGGGTATATGTTACCAAATTTTGAAACTATATAGGGCAGTTTTAGACAATATTCAGAGACCCTCCTTTTCAACTTCTACTGTTTCAGCTTCATTTCCAGCGTCAGCCTTGTTTTCATCTTCTTTTTTATCTCCTTCATCTTTGCTATCTCCTTTTCCATGTTCTTTTACATCTTCCTCAACTTCTCCTTCTTCCTCTTTTCTATCTTCTTTTTCCTTTACATTTTCTACCATATATTCACCTTCATCTCCCTGTCCAGATCCCTCCTCTATTTTAAATTTCTCTTCTTTACCTCCTTCCTCTTTTCCATTTTTATCCATTTTTCCAAATTCCTTCTCTTTCTCTCCTCCTTTCTCTTTTCCATCTTCTCCATCTTTTTCATAATTTCCTTTCTCTTTTCCATGTTGGTTCTCTTGTTCATCTTCTTTCCATTTTACCTCTTCATCCACTTCATCTCTTTTTTCATTTTGGTAATCTTCCTTTTCTGTATCTCCTACTTTCTTGTTTCTGTCTTCATCCTCTTTTTCCTCTTGGCCTTGTTTTTCATCTTCTCCTCTCTCTTCTTTATTTTGACTTTTTATGTTTTCCTGATCATTTTCATCTTGTTTTCCTTCTGTTTTCTCTTCTTTGTTTTCTCCTCCATCTTCTCCAGTGTCATAATTTTTTTCCTCTTTTACTTCCCCAATTTCTTTTTTAAGAGTTGTTATCTAAATGTGCAGCAAAAGATTGTATTTTAGAATTGATCTTCCTACATACTTAGATTAATATTTCCTTAAAAAAATGCAATTTTGGTGTAGAAAAATCACATCATGAGGAAAATATTCTAACAAATGATTAAAATGCCTGTACACATACATTCATAGATATATGTAACAATAAATTCAGGAAAGTTTATTCATATAAATAATTTTCTTCAGAAATATGATTAAGCACAAAGTAAATACATAAAATATGACATATTATTCTATGTCAGGAATTCTCAGTGAGTGACATGCATATAAACATGAATTAGGAAAATAACAGAGTTTCTACAAATGGCAAAATTAAACTTTTTTGTAAAAATTATTTTAAAAGTCCTTCACCAAATTCATAATGATTACTTATTAAGTATTTTAGATTTGATTATGACATAGTACATGCCATTTTTAGTATTTTCCTAAAATACCTAAAAATGGACTATGGACATTAAATATTCAAAGCAAAACCTACTTAAACATTTACTCAGTGTTTTGTTTTGCTACCTGTAAATAAAAGAACCATGTTTTTAGGGAAAAGAATTTATAAATATCTTATACACCACTACCAACAATGAAAGATTGGTTTATATTTAATAAGTGGTTCATTATGTTGGTACTAAGTCATGATCGTTGACATTGTTGCAGCAATAGCAAGGCTAACTCTCTGCTCTCACTACATGCATATATAATTTCTCACATTTTAAAATTATTTTTTTTCATGAAAATGTTTTGTGTTATTATCTGTTTCTTTGTAAGAATCTTTTTGGTCTATGTCTTTTACTCTAAGTAAATACATTGAAGATAAGAACACATAGTGTATTAACTACTGTTATTCACTTATTTTGTTATAAGATTTTGTTTTTTTCTATTACAAGTCATTTTATTTTGTCTTTAAATATCATTATACTAAAGAACCACCATTCATTTAATGTTTCTCAACTTTCAATCTAAATGTTAAATAAAATTTCCTTCACTTGAATCCATTATTAAAAGATACCTCTATAATTTTGTTTTCTCCATTTTCAGCATTTTTATTATTGTAGTCTTGTTTATCAACTTCTTGTTTGGTTTCAGCTAGTATTTCAGCATTTGCATCTGTGTTTATTTCTATCATATCATTTTTGGTCTTCATTATCTATCCAGCAACACAAAAAGAATAACAATAAATACACAATTCACCGGGTTTGTTGATTAGTCAAAGTCATTTATCAACTTTTATAATAACAGAGGGAAAACACTGATAACAAATTTAACATAACACTTTTAGTTTTAAGCATTAAAGCGGCATTTAAAAAGAGTTGTGCTCCCTGATGTAAGTCAAATTTGATTTTATGCTGATTGATGTATAGGAGAATCAACAAGTTAGAATGGTGACCAGTGGCCACCAAAGTCCGATTGCCAGCATCAGATTACACATAAATTTATTGTCTCTGATGAGAAGGAAGGTGTCCATTTATCTCTGTCTAGTCTAATTATCAGCAATATGGTTTTGCTCATTATAAAGCTTCCAATGACAGTAATTAATGCTATATTACAGATAGCATTAATTTAGTCATACTTAAGAGAGTACCACAGGATATAGGTGGCTCAATCTTTGTATTCACAAGTTTTGAAATGTCTTGAATCATGCTTGCTTTATCAAGAAAGCTCTTTGTATAAGTGTGCAATTAGTAGAAAGACTATTGAGTTTAAAGGCCAGAAAACCCATGTTCAAATTGTGACTCTGCTATTTATGTCATATGATTTTAAGCAAAAGCATAAAAGTTTTTGCAATTGCTTTATTAATACACGGAAAGAAGGCAATACCACTCATTGCATGCAGAATTTATGAGAGGCATATGTAAAAGTATGTGAAATTGAAATAAAAATGTTAAGTTGCTATTTAAACAAATGAGACAGGGAATTAAGAAATGTATAAAACTTTAAAGTCTCTGATTACATACTGTTTTAGTCTAGCCCTACCCCCAAGGACCTCAGAACTTCAGAGCTGGGGATTCAATCCAGACCTGCATATATGCTAGGCAAGTGCTCTGTCACTGAGATACACCCCCAGCCTTACTTTGTCTTTTAAAAATAAATTAAACTATATATACCAATTTAACTGTATATAATTGAAAAGTACAATAGAGAAAAATGTTATAAATTCATCATACATATTTTATTAGCACATATTTTTATATTGTGTATATTTATATTTATACCTTTCTTAGAATTGGAAGTAGAATTTGTAGAAAAAAATTATTTAATTATTGTTGTTTTAACATAGAAGCAGACTATTATAGTATAAGAAAAATAAGAAGGAAATACTCTTTTCTGTTTTTATTTCTTATTAGGAAATCAACTATTACTAATAGTTCATTAGCCCTCATCTTAATAATATCCTTAAAAAAAACAATACCCTTTAATCAAAGGTTTCAAAACATTTTGTAAACATGACAACAGTTTCTAAATTTCTAAACTATGCAATGATTAGTTTATATGATCTCTAATATTTCTCATAGCTTTAGTTTTTCTCGATTTTAAAAATTCCAACAAATCTTAAAATAGCCTTATGTATGAAGCAATTAATAGTGAACTTAATATTGATGCTATTTCTATTTTTAACATGCCTTTAGTCACATCATCGTCAGATAATAGAAATCTGTAAAAGAACAACTGTGTCTATTCAAAATTAATGTAATATATGTGAAAGTACCAGGGAAAGTGCACAGTATTATCACATGATGGTTACTACTATTACTACAAAGTGGTACTGGAGTTACTTCACTTTGTATTCTTTGTTTTCTCAGGAATATCAGTACTGTGACTATGAAATATCAAAAGCATATGCATTTAATGGGTTTATTTGACTAGAATGGTGTTTTGTCTCTATACATAAAGCTGACACATGGTGAAGAATCCCAAAACAGTAAAAACATTCCCCACCTGAAGTGTTTTTACATATATTACACAGTGCAATATACTATATTACTAATTGAACAAAAAATAAAGTGAAATCATCAGCTGCATGCCTTTTCAAAAATGCTTCAAAAGAAGCACAATTTTTCTCTCAACATTAGAAAAAGAATATTCCTTCACTTGCGGTTGATGTTCTTTGGGGTTGCAACTTTGGTATAATGGGCATAGGCATCTGCATCAAAAAATATAGTTATGGAAAAAGAGAGAAGTGAAGAATATAATATAATTGAAAAAAACTCTGACAGTGAAACCCAACTTCTTAATTAAAATGAGTGTGTTTTAGAAATGAAAACTAGAAAAAGTATTCCCTTAGTGGGAAATATTTTTTGTTAAACTTAAAAACTATACCGAATATTAAATATAGTATAATTCAAGATTGTCTAAATTCTCCAATGACATTTCATAATGCACGTGCTTCTTTTTTAAGGGACTACTTACAGCAGACAGTCTAGCCGATCTTCTCTTTGGCTACAAATGAAAAAAGAATTACCAGGTAAGATAATTATAGATATACAAAACTAGGATTGTTTTTATTGTGTTGAAAATATTTAGTGTAATACTACACAAATATTTTCATTAAAGCAGCAATTGTTAACTTGTTAGGTTGTTTAGCAAATAACATTTTGGAAAAATAAATTTTCATTGTTCCCTCCTCTGGACCCTTCCTATGCTAAGGAAAAAAAAATCCTGAAGTAAGCTTCATTGAGGGTAAATTAACACAAAGGCTAGTAATGGGAAACATGTAAAATGGAAATATAGGCCCTTCATGACAACTGACAAAAAAATTTCTAAATTTTATTTATGCACTTATTTATTGCTTAAGAAGATGATTTCTCTGTGCCTTAGCAAGTACAAGGTCCCAAATTCTAAGAAGCTCGTATTTTTTATTATTACTATAGTTATGAAAGAGTGCACTGACATCTCATTTTGGAACTCACATGGTTCAAATACACCAACAAGTATTTTTATAAGCTGTTTATGTATTTGAAATTTACAAAACAAGTGGATTTTCCCCCTGGACAGATTCTAAAACTAAAGACACTCACCTCCTGCCTCACGTCACCTTGATCTGCAGCCTATAAAGAGGAGAAAAGCACACAGAAATAAGGCCATCAATATACCCATATAGATCAGAAAATATTGCTTATGGAGTATAGTTGCAGTATAGCCAGTTGCCACTTTTTCCTGGGTTCCCACTCAAATAATCATGTGTTATTTCCCAGAAATTATGATAAATACCTCTGTCTACTAAAGTGTAAGTGTACACTGGGATTCTCAAGACATATAGCTACACAACCTACAACCAATTTCATCCTTCTGTGTAAATAACATCTCTTAAAAGCAAGCCGTTTTCATTTTGGAGTACACCTGCTGTACTGTGTTAAAGCCAATAAATAATAAGTAAATAAATAGTGGGGGCCGGCCAAATGAAGGCGAATGTTCACACAATTTCCCTCTCTGCATTCATGTTTGCTATACAATTGTACCTATAAGGCGTTCTTTATTGATTCTCCTTTTCACATTCTGCATACAAGAACAACTCCCCACAATGCTTTGAAGGGAGAACCTTTTTGTGATAACAATGCTTTATTCTGAGAAGCTAGCGGCAGATTTTAAAACTTCCCGCTACTTTTTGCTACATAGCTGGTTCCTGTGTTGTCAGCTCTGTAAAACAGCAAGACCCATTGCACAAGCCTAGGAAAGCACAAAGGCGGAAACCTCAAAAAGAGGGGTGGTGATTAGAAAGGATTGCTTTCCCTATCTGAGTAACCATATATTTTGGGAATTATCAAACTATTGCATGATTCAAACCTATAGCTCTAGAGCACTGTGCAATTTCAACCTGGTTCCTGTGTTAGGGCTATGGTAGGCCGACAGGTAATACAAATAATACATAAACAATCGTAATGCTTTACATTACCACAATGTTTTATGGTCTTACCGAGCAATAAATCAGCGTTCCATTTCACTTATAGAGTAAGGAAACAAATAAGCAAACCAAAAATACAAAAACTAAGGAACAAAAACTTATTTTCCGAGAGGTGGCAGAAATTTTGAAGTGAGGGTTGTAAAAGAGCTGTAGCTCTTGAACAGCTCAGAACAACTCTTCATGTCTAAAGGAAACAAATCTTCCGTTATCTCCAAACATCAACAATAGTTTGTGGAATGGGATCCTTACCACCTTTCCACCTTCACCTAGAGACCTGGGAGAGAGGAAATCGCAGCCCTAAACTTTCTACTCACGGCAGCAAATCTCTCCTTTCTAGGACAGTTTGAAGTCTGCGCCGCCTAATGGCACAGGGTTACCATTTCATAGGCATTTGGCCTGACAAGAAGCGGAGGGAGGAGGGAATAAAAAAAAAGGAGGGAGGGGGAGACGGAGGAAGGGAGAGAGGAAGGAAGGAAGGAAAGAAAGAAGGAAGGAAGGAAGGAAAGAAAGAAAGAAAGAGGGAAGGAAAGGAGGGAGAGAGGGAGGGAGGGAAGGCAGAAAGACTGGAGAAATTCCTGGCTTTTGCAGCCCGAACAGGACGGTGGCCCGAGAAAAGCAGGAGCCAGAGGAGGAAACTAGGTCCTGAAAGTGCGGCTGGGCAAAGTGTTCTCCAATACAGTAGCTGGAGGAAGGAGGTGGGGTTAGGAAACGACGGCACAGCACTATGGCTGTTTGTAATTCGGCATGGAGACACTTCTCAAGCAGTTCTCCGCCCTAAACAAAACGCACCAAAAGTAAACTACCAATTTCATGAGAGACCATCCTAAAATTTAAAACGACTGCCCTTTGCTCTTCCCTTTCCTTCTACTCAGTACATCACAGACTCAAACTAGAAGTCAAAATGCTTTTTTAAAAAAATCTCTGCCTTAGGAAACACGTATTTCAGTAGCTAATTTCCCTTCTACCTTCCCATTTCACTTACCTTTCTTTTGGGCATTGTTGCAAATTTCTGTAGGACCGATTAATAGTTAACAGAAAAATGTATGAAATCAGTCTCTCCCTGATCACTCCAAGAAGCAACTGAGTTTTTCAATGAACTAACTGCAGCAGGACCCGTACTCTTTTAAAAAAAAAAAAGAAAGCTTCTCGTTTATTGGCAACATTAAACACACCAAGACGCAACCAAACTACGTGAATGGTTATCGGGAGTGGGAGCCAGATTGGAGTGACAGGCTCTTAAGCCAATAAGAAGAGGGGTGGTAGGCTGGGGAGGTGTGGCCTGCAGACCTGCCCGAAACCCTTGTACTCTGCCTACTCTGACAGGCGGTGGGGTGCAGAAACTCGCGAAATTCGTAGACGCACAGTACTCGCACTTGACTGCAGGAAAAACCATAGATGTGTCTGTCTTTTTCTTTCTCTTTATGTTGAAATGACAGGCCCCAGCAGTTCCTTTCTTCACAGTCTCCAAAACCCGACCTTCACCTCTTCGCAGAGGGGAGGGGTGCTTTTGAGAGTTAGTTGGGTCTGGGATACAGTATTTCTCTGACACATTTGGCAGGAGTGAGGAGATAAAGTGACAGGGGCACTTATTCAGAATTAAAAAGAGTGGAAATATGTCTCGCCGCGGGAGCTTCCTGCCAAAGAAAAACTGTGGTGCTGGCAGGAGGAGGGTGCCAATGTGGCGCGCCTCCTGCAGGTGGAAAGAAGCAACAAAACTGGGAACTGGAAGAGGAGGAGGAACCTAGGGCGGGGATACCCGTTAAAATACTGTTGTCACCCTTGGAGAGAGTCTACCAAGAATCCAATGGCACCTTGCAGAAAGTTTGTAACAGCAGAAGTTTGTCTAAAGGAAAAGCACTGATACAATGGATTTTTGATCCAAAAGCAATAGCGGACTGAATCAAGTAGGGGCCACACATGAACGTATTCAAGACTCAAGAGCCTGGACTAGCGTAAGAGATTGAGGCACTCCTTTGTGGTACAAAATTTAAGCGTGCCAAAACCTCAGTAGATCAGAGTGACTTATGTCGTGCCGATTGAGGGTAAAATACTGCCTTTGTTTAAAATATTATTTTGTTCTTTATGCATATTTTTGCATCAATTCTGACCTTTTGAAAATATTAAATATTGTCTTCTTTGATGAGTTTTGGGTTGACTCCTAACATTTTTTGCCTAAGGACAGTGTCTCCTTAGACTTTCTCTAACTCAAGACAAGTTCAGGTAGCTTTCTGCTAAGAAGTTTCTAGCTGCCTTCTAGTGTCAGTTCTTGAGACCTAAAAATTTGGGGATTGGCGTAGAGTTCAGAGAGTGAGGCATTTGAAAACAATTATGGTTACAATGGAAGATCTAGATTCATTTTCCTTTTGTGTCTTGCTTTGGTTATTAGTATGATCTAATTGTGTTTAAAAGTGCATAAACAGCCATCCATTTCCCTAATTAGGAAGTTTAATTTTTTAAAAAGCTGACCTTTTTAACAGTTCCTTGTAGAAGAATTCCACTTGTGTTTATGTGAGTTAAAATAAATGGAATCATCAATTTAAAAGATGAATACTTTATGTGCTACAGAAGGCAAAACCATCCTTTGAAACTAAAATGAAGACAAAACAGAAAGACCTATCATTTTCATTTTTGTCTCTTCATCCTGAGCAACTACAGTGTGGGATTAGACAAACTGAGTGGGATAAGACTGGCTGAAGGACCATTTACCTCTTCAGACTTTGCATTGCATGTGTCATTCTTAATTGGAAAGACATTTAAATTTTCTCGCTGTGAATGAGATTATTCTTCCACACTCTTGATCCCTTTTTTGACCCTATTCTCAAAGTGTTGTTGGGTGAATCTAGTTACGATTCAATCATTTTATTTTCAAAAGTATTGAGGTAAATATAAAAAGTAGGCTCAATATAAACACTACTACATAAGGATAAAGAGAAATATGCAGGAAATGAAATGTGTCAGCACTGGTATTCATTCATTCGACAAATTCTCTTTTTATTCTTTAAACATTTTTATTTTTATTAGTACATGTTTCAATATATAATAATCACATTCCTTGTGGGGAGTTGGTACACGTACACAATACATCTTAATTCTTTTTCATGCCCTTCCCTCTCCCATCCCTATTTTGTCTTGTATCTAGATGTCCCTCCAAAGACTCATGCTCTCAGAGGTGGGGCATTTCAGAGGTGGCTGGAGCTAGGGTGTGTACATATGGATTAAGGGTATGTGACAATTGAATTAGTCCACTGGTTGGTTTAATATAGTTCTGGGTGTGAATAATGAGAAGGCCCATCCTGAGTGGTTGTGGCATCATCCAATAGGCTTCTAGCCTTGATAGCATAAAAGTCTGGAAGTCTTGCTGCTTGCTGCTTTCTGCCTGTTCTACCATTGACTGTTTCCCCTCTACGATGTCCCTCTGCCATGTCACACTGCCTTGGAGACAGCTGACTATAAACTGAAACATCATGTATAAACTTTGAGCTGAAATAAACACTTCCTCTTTAATTTGTGAATGTTAGGTGTTTTGCCCCAGTAAAGAGAAAGTTCGTCTATATCTTTTTTAAAAAATGACTTTAGTTTATTAGTACATGTGTATAATACACAAAGTTTAATTCCTTGTGGGAAGCTGGTACACGTAGATAACATATCCTAATTCCTGTTTTTCATCCCCTTCCCTTCCCTCTCTAGCCCCTCCCCACATCCTTTGATTCACTTATTTTCTTTGTTTTCTTTTGGTACATTTTCAAAGCTCATAATGTTTACGTTCCTCATATGGAGTTCTTACATGTAACAGCACATCCCAGTTCTTTATGTTTCACCCCTTATCCTTTCTCTCCCTCTGCACTCCTGCCATCTTGTCATCCCTTTTCCCCTCTGACAATAATTTATCTCTTTACACCCTATTATCTATCATTTATTTTGTTCTTTATTTTAATGACAGGTTTCACATATAAAAGAAACAATGTGATATTTAACTGTGTCTGATTTATTTCACTTAACATTAGGGTCTCAAGGTGCATCCATTTTCCCACAAATGACTCAAGTATACCCTTTATGGGACAGTAGTACTTCAATGTGACCAAATACCACATTTTCTTTATCCTTTCTTCTTTTGATGGACATCAGAATCATGGCAGATTTTTCAACACAAAACATCAAGTCAAGAAGAGCTTGGATGAAGTATTGGAGGTCCTGAAAGAAAACAACTTCCAACTCAGATTGATGTACACTGCAAAACTATCCTTCAGAATTAATGGACTTTAACACTACATTGTCACAAAGAGATAGAACAATTAGGCAAAATATCAGCAAAGAAAAAGCACAAGTATACAAAATTTGTAAACAAATGGACTTAAGAGGCCTTTCCAGAGTGATCCACCCAATAGCAGTGGATTATACATTTTTCTCTGCTGCTCATGGGAAATTCTGTAAAACAGACCATAAACTAGCACATAGAACATGCTTAAGTAAATGCAAATTGACTTGATGGTTTGCATTGAAAAATCTGCCATGATTCTGATGGGCTTTCTTTTATAGGTGATTGTTTTTCTTTAATAGCTTTTAATATTCTGTTCTTTTGCTGAATTTCTGGGATCTTGATTATTGTATGTCTGGGTGTAGATTTGTTTTGGTTATGGCTAATTGGAGTTCTGTGTGTCTCACTTTATGTCAGATTCTTTTCCCATACTTGTAAAATTTTCTGCTATTTCTTTTGCATATATTCTTAATATCCCATGTATATTATCAGATCATAGTGCAATGCAATTGGAAATTATTGAAAAAAGAAATTGTAAAAACTCCATAAACACATTGAAATTAAATAACATCCTCCTGAACAATGATTTACAGATGAAATTAAAGAAGAGACTAAACAATATTTACAATCAAACAAAAATGCAGATGCAACTTACTGGAACCTGTGGATACAATGAAAGCAGTCCTCAGAGGGAAATTTATGGTGGTGAATTCCCACATCAGGAAAAAAGAATAAGCACAAATAAACAACCTTATGCTGCACTTCAAGGTTCTAGATAAAGAAGAGCAGGTCAAACCCAAAGCCCAAAGAAGGCAGGAAATTATAAAGATCAGAGCACAAATTAATGCAATGCAGACTAAGAAAAGAATACAAAGAATTAACATATCAAACAGTTGGTTCTTTGAAAGAATAACTAAAATTGATAAACCCTTAGCCAACCTTATCAAAAAAGGGAAAGAAAAAACTCAAATTCATGTAATAAGGAATGAAAGGGATGAAATCAGTACAGATCCTGTAATAATTCAGATCATCAATGCCTACTTCAAAAAACTTCACTCTCATAGGATGGAAAACATAGAGGAAAGGAACATGTTCCTAGATAAAAGAGAATTACCAAAGCTGAATCATGATGATACAAAAATTCTGAATAACTCAATATCAGTCAACAAAATTTAAAATGTAATAAAATCTTACCAACAAAGAAAAGCATAGGGCGTGATAGATTCACAGGTGAATTCTACAAGAAATTTAGAGAAGATTTAACACCAATTCTTCTCAAACTCCTTAATGAAATTGAATTGGGAGCAACTCTTCTTAATTCATTCCTGGAAGCAAGTATTATCCTGATACAAAAATCAGAGGAAGACTCAACCAAAAGAGAGAACTGAAGGCCAATCTCTCTAATGAACATAGATGCAAAAATTCTCAATAAAATGCTAGCAAAACGAATGCAGCAAATCATGAAGAAGGTTATACATCATGACCAAGTGGGATTCATCCCAGGAAGGCAGTAATGGTTCAATATATGCAAATCAATAAATGTAATACACCATATCAACTGAGCCAAAGACAAAAATCACATGATCATCTCAACAGATACAGAAAAAGCTTTTTGTAAAGGATAACACTCATTCATATTAACCCCCCCAAAAGGAATAGATGGTCTTTACCTCACTCTGATAAAAGCCATCTATAACCAACCAACAGCCAACATCATATTAAATGGAAAAAAAACTGAAAGCTTTCACTTTAAAATCAGGAAGAAGACAAGGATGTTCACTGTTACCATGACTATTCAATATAACTCTGAAAATATCAGCCAGAGCAATTAGAGAAGAGAGAGAGAAATAAAAGGAATACAGATGGAAAGGAAGAAGTGAAATTATCATTATTCACAGATGACATGATACTTTACATAGCAGACCCAAAACTCCACCAAAAGTCTTATAAATTTAATAACCAAATTCAGTAGTGTAACTGGATACAAATTCAACACTCAATAAAAGATAGCGTTTCTGTACATAAGCAACAGACATATTGAGAGAGATTAGGGAAATCACACCTTTCACAAGAGCATACAAAAGAATGAAATACTTAGGAATCAATCTAACAAAGGAGGGCTGGGGATATAGCTCAGTGACATAAGCACCTGCCTGGCAAGTGCAAGGTCCTGAGTTTGATCCCTGGTACTGCAAAGAAAAAGTCTAACAAAGGATGAAAAATTTCTATACAGTGAGAATTACATTCCTCTAAAATATGTGATTGAAGAGGATATCAGAAAATGGATAAGAAGAAGCAACATTGTGAAAATGGCCATACTCCCAAAATTGTTATACAGATTTGATGCAATTCTGATTAAAATACCATTAATATACTTCAAAGATCTAGAGAAAACATTCCTAAAATTCATCTGGAACCAAAAGGGATCTAGAATAGCAAAAGCAATCCTGGACAACAAAGGTAAGACAGGAAGCATCACAATCCCTAACTCGAAATTATAATACAAAGCTGCTGTGATAAAATCAGTATGGTAATGACAGAAAAACAGACGTGAGGATTGATGAAACAGATTAGAAATGCCAATAAAACTACAAACACATTCAGCCACATTATTTTTGACAAAGGGGCTAAACATATTCACTGGAACAAATATAGCCTCTTTAGTAAATAGTGCTGGAAAAAGTAGCTTTCCACATGCTGAAGAAAAAAATTAGACCTGTGTTTAACACCATGATCATGGAACTTATAAAAGAAACTAATATAAAGCAAACTGAGTTTAAAAAATGATAAAAAGCATGAACGACCAATTTATTAAAGAATTAGGGTCCAGGCAATGGTTTAAATCAGAAATCCAACAGGTAAAATATTATACTGAAAATATGGGCAACAGAAACAACCAATGTGCAAACAGAATTTTGGAACTAGGACATAAGGATGTTTTTAAAGACCAACTAGTCAAAAATACCGTAAATACAAGAGAGCATTAAAAATGAGTGGAACAATTGCTAGAAGAAGCAAAGAAGAATAATCTAAGATAAGATTAAGTGGAAAAAATGAAAAATCAAAGAGAACAAATGGCTAAAAACCTGTTTACAAAAATAATAGCAGATAACACCTGCACTATAGGAAAAGAAAGAAACATGTAATGTGAGGAAATATGGAACCCCAAATAACTAAAATAAAAAGAGAAATTTGGGAGATACAGCAAAGCTAAATATGCCAGTAAAACAAATAGAATGAATACACCTGACAGGGTGAGCAGTTAAGTCAAAGGGAAAAGTAAGATCTGCTAACAGGGAAGAAATGCAATGACAAGAATAAGTTAATAACTTTCATTAATAATGTGAGTGATCTCAATGCTTCTGGTATAGGTTGTGTTCAGAAGCCCCACAAAACCTCATGTGGTCATAGGTGGGGCTTTTTCAGAATTGGCTGGATCTAGAGTGTGTGGCACTGGAATTGATTCATGGTGCAATGCTAGGATCAAGGACAGTAGGATAAAGGGTGTGATTGCAATTTGTACTAATGTTATGGTTGATACATTGTGTCAACTTGGGGAGTCTAGAGGTTTGGCTGAGTGACTCAGCAGGAAGCCAGGGTGCTTACTTTGTATACATCCTGAGCCTGTGGAAGAGGAGGGCATGGAGATTGTGTGAGAGGTTCACGCCCCCTGGGTGGGGGTAGGCTGTTTACAATGTAAGAGAAGGAAAGAGGCTGCTTGCCCGCATTCCTCCCTTTTGCTGGCTGCTTTTGCTGTGCTCTGCTACCATGAACAGTTTGCCGTCTGCCATGTGCCGTTCTGCCTCTGAGCCAGCCAAACATGGACTGAAACCTCCACAGACTGTAAGCTAAATAAACCTTTCCTTCCTTCATTTTGGGCATTGGGTATTTTGTCTCAGCAACAAGAAAAAAGTAACCAAGACAATCAAGTAGCCTGGATAAGATAAAAAGGGCAGAAAGAAGCAGTTAAGGTCCCTTGCTTGTTTTACTACCTTCTACACACCAAGAACTGGTTTTCCTCTGTGATTCTCCTCTGCCAAGCCACCCTGCCCTGGAACCAGCTGATTATGGGCTGAAACCTACAAACTGTGAGGCAAATAATACTTTTCCATTTTAACTTTGGGTGTTGGATATTTTATCTCAACTATGAGAAAAATAACTAAGAAAGCCCCTATCAAAAGACACAGATTGGCAGAAATCCATGAGAAAAGAAAGAATAGAAATCAAGTAAAAACATGGAAACTAAATACTACGTTTTTCAATAATCAGTGGGTCACATAAATAATCAAGGAAGAATGTATATAATTTTTAGAATCAAAATATAATATCAGTGAAACATAGTGGAACATTGGAGACATAATGAAAGCATTACTAAGAGGAAAGTTCATAGCAATGAAAGACCACATTTCAAAAACTTAATGAATTCAAATGAATAATGTAATATATCTAATAGTCCCAGGAAGACAACAATAATCCCAATTCAAAACAAATACAAAGAAAAGAATTCTAAGGACAAGAGAATAAATTATTTAAATTGAAACTAAAAAAAAATACAAAGAATAACTAAATTGAAGCATTTCATTCTTTGACAGAAAAAATTGACACACCCCTAGGCAATCTTACCAAAAAAGGAAAGATAAATCAGTGCAACTAGAAATGAAAAATAGTAAATCACAGTGATTCTACAAAATTCACAAGATCATTGGTAATGATTTTGAGTAGCTGTACTCTAATAAAATGGAAAATTCAATGAGATGTGGTGGTGCATTCTTGTAGTCTCAGTACTTGGGAGGCTGAGGCAGGAGGATCACTGTGCATTCAAGGTGTGCCTGGGCTACATAGTGAGCTCACAGCCAGCCTGAAATACGTAGTGAGATCCTGTCTCAAAAGGACAAAACAGTAAAAAGGAAAATTCAGAAAAATGGACAGATATATATGAACTATCAAAGCTGAACTATGAAGATATAAAAATCCCAAATAATCCATTAGGAGTCAGTGAAATTAAAGACACTATTTTTCAAAACATACCAACTAAGAGAAGCACAGCTTCTGATGAATTCATTGCTGAATACTACAAGAACTTTAGAGAAGACCTAATGCCAGTACTCCTCAAACTCCTTGAAATAGAAAAGGAAGGAGTGCTCCCAGTGATTTCTGAAAGCTAGCATTACCATCATTCCAAAACCAGTCAAGAGTCCAGCCAAAAACCTGAACTACAGACCAATCACTTTAGTGTACATAAACATTAAAACTCTCAATAAGATACTGGCAAACAGACTGCAACAAATCTTTGAAAAGATCATACATAATGACCAAAGAGGATTTATTCCAGAAGTGCATAAATAGTTCAACATATTCAAATAAATAAGTATTATATATGATGTAAAGAGAAATCAAGAACAAATCACAGTCATCGCAATAGATCCACAAAAAGCGTTTAACAAGATCAAACATCAATTCATGATAAAATCCCTGAAGAAAATATATTTAGAAGAACCTTATCTCAAAATGATAAAAGCTATTTATGACAAAGCACCAGCTAGCATCGTATTAAATGCAGCTAAAAATTTTCACTACAAAATCAGGAATAAGGAAAGGATATCCATTATCACCACTCCTATTTGAAAGCAAGAAAAAAAGAAAAAAGTTATGCATAAAAAGGAGTTAAATTAGTTATTTGCAGATCACTTATTCCTCTGTATAGAAGACTCAAAATTTCATCAAGCTACTATGGTTAATAACTGAGTTCACTAACATAACACGATACAAAATCAATGTATAAAAATAAAAAGCATTCCTGTATTACAATAAAAAAACTCACTTAAAGAGAAATTAGAGAAACAATACCTTTCACAATAACATTAAGAAAAAGTAAATATTTAGCAATTAATCTAACCAACAAAGTAAATTATCTCTACAGTTAAAACTACTGTACTTTGCAAAAAGAGATCAAAGAGGATATCATGAAATGGAAAGATATTCTGCCTGGAGAGGCAGAACCAATATAGTCAAAATGGTCATAATTCCAAAGTGGATAAACATTTAATGCAAACCAATTCAAAATATCTAAATAACATTCCTCAGAGAATAGGATAAAAAATCCTAAATTTCATATGGAAAGGAATAGACTTAGAATACTGAAAGCAATTTGGGGCAACAAGTGCAAGGTGAGAGACTTCATGTTCCCAGTCATCAATTTATGCTGCAAATTTACAGTGATATAAACTACATGGTCAGTGGAATGTAACAGAGAATGCAGAAGCAACTCTAGTCACACTCAGCTACCTGGTCTTTGATAACGGAGCCAAAAACTGGCTGCAGAAAAGATAGTCTATTTTACAAATAGTGTTATTAAAATCGGTTAGTCACATGCAGAAGATTTTAGATTTAACCTAGACCTGTATCTCTCACCATATATTGAGTTAAACTCAAAGTAGATGAAATATCTGCATATTAATACAGAAACACTTAATCTACTGGAAAGTAAAATAGATGAAACTCTTAAAGACATAGGTATAGGCAGGGACTCGTTGAACATAACCTTAGTGTGGGGGATTAACTTGTAATACCCACCTGAACTGAATCAGCATGGTTCTGGGTGTGGATGGTCCTCCTGAGGACTGTTGCCAACAGCATAAAAAGGGAATTGAAGGGGAAGATGGTGCACTGTTTATTTTCCTGGAGAAACTTGTTATGCTGGTTTTCCTGGTATGAACTTTGCTGTTCTCATCATTGGAGGAGCTTGGGTCCTCGCTGTTGCTGAGGATGGCTACTATTCTCTTTAAGGGAGCTCTGGTCCTTGTTTTGAGTGTTGTTTCCTGGCTCCAGTACAGATCTCTCATCCTTCTAGCACAGATCCTGTGTCCTGCTGGCACAGACTTCCCAGCTTCCACCATTGACCTTTGGGCCTTCCCAGTATAGATCCTTTATAAAAACTTCCATGAAACATTGTCCTGGGCGCTAGGCCTCCAGTTGGGCTCAAGGAGGACACTGCCATGGGCTTTAAGTCTTCAACTGGACTCATGCAGGACATCACCATGGAATCTGGGCCCTCAGATGGATTCTTTGGTTCTATAGCGTATGCACAGGTTTCCCCAAACTTGCATTTAATTCTTTGTGTGAACATTATAGAATAATCCTATAAATTATGTGTCCTTTATTAAATCTTTTCCCTTGTGAACACTGACTACAATACCTAGTTGCACAAAAAATATTTAGAACAATAAAAGGGTTCAGATTAATTAAAAAGCATCTGCACAAGAATGGAAATAACAAAGTGAAGGGACTACCTACAAAATGGGGATATTTTTTACTAGCTTTTTCTTAGATGGAGGATTAATATCTATATTATATAAATAATTACATACCCCAAATTAAAAGATTCAGTAAAAAATGGGAAACAGAAATGAACAGACATTTAGAAGGAGTACAAATCATGAATAAATACATGAAAAAAGTTTAACATTTCTGGCAATTATAGCAAAGTTTTTCTTCAATCAGATTTTATTAGTACATTTTAGAGGCACATAATGATTGCATTCACTGTAGAGAATTTGTACTTCTACATGATATAAATTTTCCCCACTCCCCTCCCCTCCAGTAAACCACCTCCTCCCTTTCAAATTTACAAAAGCTTGTTTCCATGTTTTCCTTCTTTTCTCAGTTTTTACTTTTCCTTCTTTCCTTTCCCCCTTACCCCCTCCCTTGTTCACCTCTCCATTTGAATATTTTTTCCTATTTTACAATACCTATTATATATTCTGATCCTTATTTACACTCTCAGCTTCTCACATCAGAAAAACAATGTGGTATTTACATGTGTTTCTGATTTATTTCACTTAAGAATATACTCTCAAAGTGCATCCATTTTCCTAGAAATGCGTCACGTGTATCCTTTATGGCAGAGTACTACTCCACTGTATAAAAAACCCACATCTACTTTAACCATTCACCAGTTGATGTGCCTTTTGGTTGTTTCTAAGAGTTGGCTACTACAAAGTGTGCTGCTATCAACATATGTGTGTATATAACTGTGGTTTGATGCTTTTAATTATCCCAGGAGGATACACAGGAGCGGAATGACTGGGCCAAATGGAACCTCTAGTTCTAGGTTTTTGAGGAACCTCCACACTTATTTCCACAATGGTTGCACCAACTATACTCTCACCATCAGAGAAGAGGGTTCCTTTTTCCCCACAACCCTGCCAGCATTTGTTATTAGTTGATTTCTTGATAATGGGCAGTCTTTCTTGGGTAAGATGGAATCTTGGTGTTGTTCTAACTACATCTCTCAAAAGACTAGTGATATCAAACATATTTTCAAGTTTATTTGCTTTTGTACTACTTAATTTGAGAAGTGTGCATTCATAACAGATGCCCATTTTTAGATTGGGTCTTTAAATTTGGTGTGTCTGATTTGAGTTGTTTATTTCTTCTCAGGAGTCATCCTTTTTCT
>PVLD010023142.1:0-27995 GCA_004027595.1 Dinomys branickii | reverse complement strand
AGGACACTGGGTACATAAAGTACTCGACCAGGGGCTGCCTCTGTGAGCCCTGGGGTTGGGGCCCTGCTTTATCCACCTCCGCGGCAGCAAGGCGGGGGCGCCTGAGGGAGGCGCTGCTGTCCAGGACTAGGGCCATGGAGAGCTGGGTGTTCACCACCCTCAAAGCTGTCCGGTCCTGTGGTCATGGGGTCTAGGGCTGTTTGAGGCCAGCTTGAGCCACACAGTGAGTTCAAAACCAGCCTGAACTACACAGTTAAGACCCTGTCTAAAAAAAGTAAAACTGGGCTGGGGATATAGCTCAGTGGAATAAGCGCCTGCCTACCAAGCGCAGGGTCCTGAGTTCGATCCCCAGTACCGCCAAAAATAAAAAAATAAAATAAAAAATAAAAAAAGCAAAACAAAACCATCACCCACAGTGGCTTATAAAATAGAAAGGGGTGTTTTTTTTTGGTTTTGGTAGCAGGAATCAAATTCAATGCCTCCTACTTGCCAGGCAGGTGCTGTGCTACTGAGCTACAACCCAGCTCATAATGGTGTTTTTTGGGTTTTTTTGTCTTTTTTAAATAGGGTCTCGCTGTGCAGTTCGGGCTAGCCTTGAGCTCACTTTGTAGCCCGGGCTGGCCTCAAACTCCAACCTCCTGCCTCAGCCCCACACGTGCTAGGATTATAGGTGTGTGCCATCACACCCAGCTAAATTTTATTTTAAAGAAAAAGAAACAACAACAAAATTCCAAAACAATATGATAGGAGGGTAACAGTGGTCAACACAGTGCGTATTGTTATCTTTAAATTAGTTACTCAGAGTGGGCTGGGGATATAGTTCAGTGGCATAAGCGCCTGCCTGGCACGTGTAAGGTTCTGAGTTTGATTCCTGGTACCAAAAATAAATAAATAAATTAGTTACTTAGAGTACAAGGTATCAGCATTTAATTGTTCAAACAATATTAGCACAAACTTATCATTTTCAATGAACTGAGAGACTAACAGCATAACTATCTTATCTTTTATATATATATATTTTTTTCCTTTTCCTTTTCTTTTTTTCCCATTTCCCTAAATCAGTTTCTCTTTTCTTTCAAAGTTTCTTCCCATTTTACAATATCTGTTGTACATTTTGGATCACATTTACTCTTTCAGCTTCTCACAGTAGGCAGATAGTATGATGTTCACATATTAGCCTCTGGTATATTTTGCTTATGAGTATGGACTCAAGTTGCATCCATTTACCTATAAAAGTCTCCAGTTTATCCTTCTTTATGGCTGAATAGTACTCTGTTATATAAAAGACCACATCTTTTTATCCATTCTTCAGTTGATGGGCATTGGGCACGCCTGTAATCCCAGCACTCAGGAGGCTGAGGCAGGAGGATTGTTGTGAGCTTGAGACCAGCCTGGGCTACAAAGTGAGCTCAAGGCCAGCCTGAACTGCATAGTGAGACCTTGTCTCAGAAAGACAAGAAAAAAAATTTTTTTTTAATTTCAAACATACACTCAGTTTCAGAAATCATCAAGATTTTGAGGGTCACATTTGCTGAACTGATTTAGTTTTTATTTGTGCATTTTTAGCTTTCATTGTAGATATTTCTAAACACATGCAACAGTAGATAACAATACAGTGTTTTGGCTTTGGTTGTTTTCAGCAGTATAAACCCCAGGCTTTGTGTGTGCTGGGTTAAGTTCTACCACTGACTATATTCCTGGGAGTCAAATATCCTGGCATTTGCACTGAGCTTTAACCCTAGCCCTTGAGGGACTTACAAAATACAAATTCTGGACATTATACCACATCACATGTAGGTCTGTCAGGATGGACTTCACTGATGATTTTTAAAAATCCTAACAGGCGGCACGAGGAGCCGGTCCCAGGAGCCTCCGTGGTGACCCATGCCTACCACCCCCGCACTCTGGGAGGCTGAGGCAGAAAAGTCATAGGTTCAAGCCCAACCTAGGCAATTTAGGCAGCGCCTGTCATGAAACAAAAACTGTTAATAGGGTTGGGGGTAAAGCCATGTGCAACTAAGGGACAAAATGTATAACTGGGGCTGGTGGTATAGCTTAGTGGTACAGCGCTTGCCTAACCATGCACAAGCCACACGTTTGATTTTCAGCAACACATGCACGCACAGGCTTGCACGGCAAAACCACTATGCCATTGCCACAGGCAATAAAATAATTCCTTTTTTTTTTTTTTTTTTTTTTGTCTTTTTAGACAGGGTCTTACTCGCAGTTCAGTCTGATCTTGAACTCACTTTGTAGCCCAGGCTGGCCTCAAGCTCACAGTGATCCTCCTGCCTCAGCCTCCCGAGGGCTGGGAGTACAGGCATGCACCACCACCCCCGGTTTATTCCTTAATATTATCAAATACCCAGTCTATTCCATTTTGGAGTGGGGTGTTTTTGTTTTGTTTTCTTTTTGAGGCAGGATCCCACTGTATAGTTCAGACTGCCCTCCAACTCACAGCAATCCTCCTGCCTCTGCCTCCCGAGTGTTGGGATTATAGACGTGCACCACCACATCGGGTTTGCAGAGCATTTTGATTGAAGTGTCAGAGGCTGCCCTGGGGGAACCACACGACCTTCACATACCTGATCAGGCTGCCCAGCAGCCCTGGATCTCTTGTGTGGTCTGGATACAAGGACGCTGACTATGCTCCCAGGAGAGACAGTCCAGGGCCCTAGAGAGCAGACTCCTGGGAGGTGGTGACTCCCCCTTGAGGAGAGGACTGGCACTGGACGGAGGTCTAAGATCTGGGTGGAGTTCGGAAGCTGGGCCTGAGCCCACTCTGCCTTCCTTGCCATCCCCAGGCCCAGCCCAAGAACTCCTCGTGCCCGGGACTGATGTGCGTCTTCCAGGGCTACTCCTCGACAGGCCTAGTACAGCGGACCCTCTTCAACCTGCAAATCTACGGGGTCCTGGGGCTCTTCTGGACTGTTAACTGGGTGCTGGCCCTGGGCCAGTGTGTCCTGGCGGGAGCCTTTGCCTCCTTCTACTGGGCCTTCCACAAGCCCCGGGACATCCCCACCTTCCCACTGAGCGCGGCCTTCATACGGACGCTTCGGTAAGCCGGGGCAGCGCCTGGGTACCATATGGGGGCTACGGGGCCACATCACCTGCCCTAACTCCCCCTGCAGGTACCACACTGGGTCCCTGGCATTTGGGGCCCTCATCCTGAGCCTCGTGCAGATAGCCCGGATGGTCCTGGAATACATTGACCACAAGCTGAGAGGTGAGGGGGCGGGAGTCCGGGAAGCCAGGAGGCACTGCTGGACCCTGGAGGGGGAGACAGAGGCCAGAGACCAACCCGGCTTCTCGTGTCCCAGGAGCCCAGAACGCCTTGGCCCGCTGCATCATGTGCTGCTTCAAGTGCTGCCTCTGGTGCCTGGAAAAGTTCATCAAGTTCCTGAACCGCAACGCGTACATCATGGTAAGCCACTGCGTGCCAGCCAGCGCCAGGGCCTCAGCTGTAGACCCAGATGTGCACATTGCGGTGACTCTGGCTTTGCCCCTAGATCGCCATCTACGGGAAGAATTTCTGTGTCTCAGCCAAAAATGCCTTCAAGCTGCTCATGCGGAACGTGCTCAGGTGAGGCCTCCATACCTCCTGGCCCGAGGAAGCCCCTCAGATCTCCCGTCGAGTCTGGTGCTCTGCTCTCGCTGTACTGAAACGTGAATAATTTGTACTTCAAACCTGTCCCTGCCAATTTCGTGTTTGTATATTTTTGTATATTTTTGTTGGTACTGGGGATCAAACCCAGGGCCTTTGCACCAAGCGACATCCCCAGCCCTTTTAAAATCTGAGACAGGATCTCACATGTGGCTAAATTACCAAGGATCGCACTTGTGATCCTCCTGCCTCAGTCTCCCTAAGTGCTGGGATGACGGACCTGCCATGCCCACCCTGTCCCCTAATATGCTGTCCCTGCAAATTAGGGAACCAGTTCTGCTTCCATGCATCTCACCCCAAAACTATCCCAACTTCCGAACAGGGTGGTGGTCCTGGATAAAGTCACAGACCTGCTGCTGTTCTTTGGGAAGCTGCTGGTGGTCGGAGGCGTGGGTAAGGAGTGGCAGGGCCTTGGGGGCACAGGGGAGGGCTGGGGCAGCGCTGACCACCCACTCGCCCGCAGGGGTCCTGGCCTTCTTTTTCTTCTCCGGTCGAATCAAGGGGCTGGGAAGGGACTTTGAGAACCCCCAACTCAACTATTACTGGCTTCCCATCATGGTGAGTCACCCCTCCGCACCCCGCCTCCATCCCGGCCCCCCCCTCCGCTAGGAACCCAGCAGCTGCAGCGCCTCTGTCTTGCAGACGAGCATCGTAGGAGCCTATGTCATCGCCAGCGGCTTCTTCAGCGTGTTCGGCATGTGCGTGGACACGCTCTTCCTGTGTTTCCGTGAGTGACCCTGTGCACCCCGCCCTGTTACCCGCGGAGAGGAGGAGGGCTCGGGAGGGCCGGCTCGCGGTTCGAGGTTCTCGGACCAGGGCTGGGGAAGAGGGAATGTCGGGCGTGGTGGCGCACACCTGTAATCCCAGCATTCGGGAGGCTGAGGCAGGAGGATCGGTGTCAGTTTGAGACCAACCTGAGCCACAAAGTGAGTTCAAGGCCAGCCTGAACTGCACAGAAAAACCAAAGCCTGTCTCAAAAAAACCAAAACTAAAACCAAAACCAAAAAGAAAAGGGAAGGGAGCGCGAGATCCACCCGGCCTCGCGGTTCGGTTCGGGGGTTCGGGCGCCGGGTACAGTCCCCACGGTCACACGGGGGAGCTCTCCCGGTGGCCTGGCCCACTAATCCTTCTCCCCGCGGCGCAGTGGAAGACCTGGAGCGGAACGACGGCTCGCAGGACCGGCCCTACTACATGTCCAAGAACCTGCTGAAGATTCTGGGCAAGAAAAACCAGGCGCCCGCGGCGGACAAGAAGAGGAAGAAGTGAGCCGAGACTGCGCCGACCCGGGACCGCGCCCCCCGCTGCGCAGGCGCCCAGACACATTTGGCCGTACAGATCCCAAGTTCATAGTCATTTTAATAAAATTAAAGATTGCTATTTTTGTTTTCTCAGTAAGTCTGTGTTTGGTCTTTTTGAGACTGTCCCGCTATGCAGTTCAGGCTGGCCTTGAGCTCACTTTGTAACCCAGGGTGGTCTCGAACTAGCAACGATCCTCCTGCCTCAGCCACCATGCCCGACTCTAAATAAGTCTGTCCGTTCTATTGCCTTGACAAGGCTGTATTCCTGTCCCCGCCACACCTCACGCCGGCCTCTTTAAAATCGGCCCTGCCCCGCGACGCGCCCCAGATGTCGCGACCAATCGAAAGGCTCATCCGGAATGAGCCGCCTTCACCAACCCCTAGCCAATAGAATTTTTTCATCTGGGTCACGCGCTCCGGAGCTTCACGGAGGCCCAATCGGAAGAGCAGGCTCCGAGATGCCGAAGGTCCGCATGCGGGAAGACCAATCAGAGTTGCGGATGCGCGGCGGGGGGCTGTCCGGCAAGGGGCTGGCTTGGAGGCGGCTTCTGAGCGGCTTAAAGAGCCGGGTCAGTTAATCGGCCCCAGACCGTCACCTCTGCGGCGGGAAGGTGTGGGCAGTGGGCAGGCGGTGCGCGACGGGCAAGCTCCGGAGACCGGCATGCCGCGCTTCTGCGAAGGCGCGAGCGCCCGGGCGCTGGCCGCGCTCTTCCTGCTGTTCCTGTTCCTGGCGGGGCTGGAGACCAGAGCCACGGACTTCAGCCAGGTGAGCGCGCGCCCCGCGGGTTCCGGCGCCGAGCCGCGTAGTTTGGGCTGGAGCCGCCGCCCGGCGCGACGCTCAGCGGCGCCCGCTCCTCCCGCGCAGGTACAGCCGCTGGTGACGCTGGAGCAGCTGCTGTGGGTGAGCGGCCGGCAGATCGGCGCCGTGGACACCTTCCGCATCCCGCTCATCGCGGCCACGCCGCGGGGCACGCTGCTCGCTTTCGCCGAGGCCAGGAAGATGTCTGCGTACGACCAGGGCGCCAAGTTCATCGCCCTGCGGAGATCCACGGACCAGGGTACAGGGACGCAGGGCTGGAGAACACGCCGGGGTTTTCGGGGTCTTCACCGGCCCGAGGACTGAGGTTGGGAAGCCAGAGGGCTGAGACCTGAGCCCTTCGGGTGAAGGAGGGAAGGTGTCAGGCGAACCGAATATTCATTCGACAACCTTTTTCTTTTTTTTTTTTTGGTGGTGGTAGGGTTTGAACCCAGGCCTTTGCATGCTAGGCCAGCGCTCAGCCTCTTAAGCTACATCCCGCACCCTCAACAAACATTTGTTTTTTGTCTTTTGGGGGGAGGTTGTCTTTTTGAGACAGGGTCTCACTATGCAGTTCAGGCTGGCCTTGAGCTCACTGTAGCCTAGGCTGGTCTCGAACTCACAACGATCCTCCTGCCTCAGCCTTCCAAGTGCTGAGATTACAGGCGTCCACCACCATCCCCGTATTTGTTGAGCCCCAGACCAGGCACTACTTTAGGTTCTATGAACAGGCATTCCTCGTTTAACAGCCATGTTAGGGTCCTGTGACACGGTGGTGGGCTGAAGTGGGTGCTAAATGAGGAATTATATGTAGAATGCATGTCTCAGTCTTCACAACAAAGAAAGGGTCAGAGGAAACTCCAGTTTAATGACTTTGCTTTTATTTGCATAATTCATCAATGCAGTGCTATATAACTTTTTTTTTTGTAACGGACTCAAACTCAGAACCTTGTGCTTGCCAGGCTGGTGCTTGTGCTGCTGAGCTATATCCCCAGCCCAAGTCCTGTAACATAATAACAAAACATAAAACACTCGTGTGCTGCGCAGCATACAGCTACAGCGGTGAGCTGTAGAAGACGCCACTGTAAGGGTGCCCTGGCCCTCACATTCCTGTGCAGAAGTGCGAATGTGGGTCCTAAGTCCCAGGGGCCTGGTTCAAGTCCAAACAGTCATTAACCGGGTTAGTCTTTAAAATAGGGAAGATCTAGCCGGGCATGGTGGTGCATGCCTGTAATCCCAGTACTTGGGAGGGTGAGGCAGGAGGATCATAGCAAGGTCAAGACCAGCCTGGGCTACAAAGTGAGCTCAAGGCCAGCCTGAACTGCATAGGGAAATACTGTCTCAAAAAGTCAAAAAAAAAAAAGAAAGGGGGGGAAGATCTCTTCAGCCCTGAACAGAACAGATGCCAGGTCCCTGCCTGCATGGAATTCGCGTTCTTTCGGTGGGACATAGGCAGTAAGCGTAATTAAAGGCTTGTTTTTATGTGCGAGATGACAATAGAGAAAAATAAAACAGGGCAGGGGGTGTGGGGAGTGCTCCTGTTTGGCTGCAACTCTGAATAGGTGACAGCAGGTGGGCCCGGTGGTAGTAGGGCTGCACAAAGCCCTGGCGGGAGGCTCCGGCAATGAAAAAGTGCACGTGGCCGGGTGGAGCGACCAAGGATTACTAGCAGTGAGGGTGGAGGGCAGGAGGGCAGGAGGGCAGGGCCTCTAGGGCTTGGTGCCGCTGTCCGGTGCTGGGTCCCTAAGCAGATGTGGAAGTTCACAGCAGTAGAAAGCATTCTCCAGAGAGCTCATTCTATGTCCCCTGCCTCTCACTCCTCCCAGGCAGCACCTGGTCCTCCACAGCGTTCATCGTGGACGACGGGGAGGCCCCTGACGGGCTGAACCTGGGTGCTGTGGTGAGCGATACGGAGACAGGGGTTGTGTTTCTCTTCTACACGCTCTGTGCACACAAGTTCCGCTGTCAGGTGGCCTCCACCATGTTGGTGTGGAGCAAGGATGACGGCATTTCCTGGAGCCCGCCCCGGAACCTCTCGGTGGATGTCGGCACCGAGATGTTTGCTCCTGGACCCGGCTCCGGCATTCAGGTCTGTCTGGGAGGTGGTGGGCGGAGGGGCTGTCGTGAGCCTGGGCAGCGCCTGGAGGAGACCTCTGTCCAGAAGGAAGAGCCGGGAAAGTCACCTTTCCTGTTTGGGTGGGATTCCATGGGAGAAAGGGTATCCTGGGGAAAAACCAATCCAGGGGAAGGCAGAACTTTGCTGCTACCCCCGGCGGGGTTCGTCAGCAAGACGCCCCAGAGACAGGGTGGTGCCTGTGTGCAGGGCAGAGAAGGGGCCTCTTCCTTTGGGCAGACTTGAGCCTGTGTCCAGCGTACTGTGGGGTGGGTGAGCTCAGGTTGGCTTAACATTCCGTGCCTGGCACATGTCTAGCAGAGCATCTGCAGTGTCCCAAGACACTTTTTCTACAAAAGAGCTTCTTAATTTAGGTGGTCTGTGTGTGGGAATTCTCTGAGGCCCTCAGTGAAAGAACTGATCTGGCCTACAATCCCGGTGTGCTGGGAAGCTGAGGCAGGAGGATGACAGGTTCAAGTGCAAGCTGAGCAATCTGGAGTCTGTCTCAAAAAATTAAGAAAAGCTCAGGGCTCCGGTCAGTGCAAGGATCTTGGGTTCAACCACCCAAAACAAGAACTAAAGGGGGTCCAGGTGGGTCCTCACACTTGGGAGGAGGGGGCTCCCTGCCTCTGAGCCCCTACAGCTCCCCCTCTGTGACTTGACGCTCAGCTTCCTCCCCACAGAAAAAGCGGGAGCCACAGAAGGGCCGCCTGATCGTGTGTGGTCACGGGACGCTGGAGCGGGACGGGGTCTTCTGTCTCCTCAGCGATGACCACGGGGATACCTGGCGCTATGGGAGTGGGGTCAGCGGCATTCCCTACGGCCAGCCCAAGGTGGAGAACGACTTCAACCCCGACGAGTGCCAGGTGAGGGGTCTGCAGCGCGTTCCCCACCCTTCGCCTGCCCTGCCGTCCAGAGCACCGCCACCACCCAGCACTCACAGCTAGCCCGGCACCCGGCCTTGCCCCTTCGGGGACAGGTAGGAACCTTCACCCGCCCCCTCCTTGGTCCGCCTGAGGCCGTTCTCTGCCCTCAGCCCTACGAGCTCCCAGATGGCTCGGTCATTATCAACGCCCGGAACCAGAACAACTACCACTGCCGCTGCCGGATCATCCTCCGCAGCTATGACGCCTGTGACACGCTGAGGCCCCGCGACGTGACCTTCGACCGCGAGCTCGTGGACCCTGTGGTGGCCGCGGGAGCCACAGCCACCAGCTCTGGGATCATCTTCTTCTCCAACCCATCCCACCCGGAGTTCCGTGAGTGCCCGCGGGTCTCGGCGGGCAGCCCCAACACCCAGACGCGGCCTGGGCGGGCACAGGTCGTCCCGCCCTGACCCTGTCCCTCTGCGCAGGAGTGAACCTGACGCTGCGCTGGAGCTTCAGTAACGGCACCTCGTGGCAGAAAGAGAGGGTCCAGCTGTGGCCAGGGCCCAGCGGCTACTCATCCCTGACAGCCCTGGAGAGCAGCAGGGGCGGAGAGAACGAGGCACCACAGCTCTATGTCCTGTATGAGAAAGGCCTGAACCGCTACACGGAAAGCATCTCCTTGGCCAAAATCAGCATCTACGGCACGCTCTGAGCCCGCGGTAGGCCCTCGGGTCTGCCCGCAGGACGCAGCCCTCGGGGTCCGCGGCAGATGCCTAAGAGGCAGCGCCACCTTCCTCTGTGGACTCTTTTTGCAAAATCAAAGTTCTCTTTGCCAAAGAAATGAATCCTTTAGGATGAAAACATTTTCCTCTCCTGCACGGGAAGCCCTGCCCTCGCCTGAGGACTTCCGCTTCCTGTCCCGCACCGGAAGCGCTCGGTGCTCCCCAGGACGGGACCTGTTCGCTCCCAGGCGGGGCTGGCTGGGTCCGAAGTGTGTAACCTTGAACTCAGGGAACTGGGGCGCCTAGGTTTCCGCTCAGGGCTGAGAGAAGGTGCGGGCTTTGGATCAGGCTGCTGAGAGTCGGCTCGGGGCAGGGTGTTTGGTGTCAGCGTGAGGAGCTGAGTCCACTATCCCCCTTGACTATTTATGGATCCAGTGTTTATAATGTGAAAGTTGCTAATGAAGGAGAGCGAGCATTTGTAGTCTCTGTGGCGCTGTCAGTGCGCGTCTTCGCGCCTGTTTTCTTCACGTGCTCTGCCTGGTCGAAGCGAGTTTGAGGGGTGGGAGCTGGGCTGCGGACAGCCTGGGAAAGCCTCAGTTCAGCAGTCCAAGCTGTCTTCCCTTTCACATTCCCTCTCGCAGGGCTGGGGATATAGCTCGGTGGAATAAGCGCCTGCCTAGCGGGCGCAGGGTCCTGAGTTCAATCCCCAGTACCGCCAAAACAAAACAAAACACATTCCCTCTCGCAAAAACACAAAATCAAAAACTTGTTTTTTTTTCTTTCTTCTGCCTTTCACAACTGGGTATTGAACTCGGGGCCTTCCTCCTGCGGTATGCCCCACCTCTGTATTTTATTTTTTTATTTTGAGACAGAATTGCACTAAGTCACTGTATGCCCAGGCTGGGCTTGAAATTGTGATCCTCTTGCCTCAGCCTCCTGGAGTGCTGAAATTACAAAATTACGTTTGTGTGCAGCTATGCCCATCTCAGGTTGGTCTTCATAGGCACATTGAGGAATACAAGGGGGAGCTCTGTAAAATGTTCTGAGCCTGGCAGGTGGAAGACAGTTGAATCCGACCTGTAATCTCCCCATGAGTCTGAGGCCAGCGTGGGCTACATAGTGAATTCAGAACCAGCCTAGGGCCAGGCGTGGTGGTGCACACCTGTAATCCTAGCACTGGGGAGGCAGAGGCAGGAAGATTGTCATGAGTTTGAGACCAGCCTGGGCTAAAAAATGAGCTCAAGGCCAGCCTGCACTGCATAGTGAGATCCTGTCTCAAAAAGACAAAACAAAACCAATCTAGGGCCGGGGATACAGCTCAGTGGTACAGCGCCTGCCTGGCAAGTACAAGGTCCTGAATTTGATTCCCAATATCAAACAAAAACAGTTCAAACTTTTTTTTTTTTAACATTTTGAAAGCTTCTCTTTTTGTATTTTTTTTTTTTTTGAGATAGGGCCTTGCTGTGTAGTTCAGGCTGATCTTGAACTGTGTAGTCTAGAGTGGCCTTGAACTCGCAGTGATTCTCCTGCCTCAGCCTCCCAAGGACTAGGATTATAAGTATGCATCACCACACCAGATTTCCTTCCCTGTTTTATATTTCTGAGGTGGGATGGGATACTGTGTTACACAAATTAGGGGGCAGATGTGTCAAATCAGATGGGAAGCCTGTTCCCGGCTCTCTGGAGAACTAAGTACTTCCTGTGAAAATTACGAGGGGAAGCAGCACTTTATTCTAAATCATGTGCTTGCGAGAATGGGGCAGCCAGCAGTGAGGGCTGACGGGGAGAGCTAGGGCTTTCCTCCATGGGCAACGGGAAGGTAGCATCTAGGTGGGATGTTAATGTTAAAAGGGGCCAGTCGGTGGCCCACACCAGGAATCCCAGCACTTCGGAGGCTGAGGCAGGAGGATCACTGCAAGTTCAAGGCCTTCCTGAGCTACACAATGAGTTCAAAGCCAACCTAGACTACACACCGAGACCCTGTCTCAAACACACCACAGCAAAATGTGATCTCCTTCCTCAGCTTCCTGGAGCGTTTTTATTTTTTTCCCAGTCTTTTTGAGACAGGGTCTTGCTATGCAGTTCAGGCTGACCTTGAGCTCACTTTGTAGCCGAGGCTGGTCTCAAACTCATGATGATCCACCTGCCTCAGCCTCCCCAGTGCTGGGATTACAGGCATGCGCCACCATGCGGGGCTTGGAGTGCTATTTTTAATGCCACCAAACAGAAAGTCATTTGTCCTGTGGAAAATTGTACTGTCTTTTGAATTGTCAGTTTGTTTCCATGTGTTCTCTGACTTCCTCCTTCCTTTTTTCCTGCTGTTAAGCCTCTGAAGGTTTGGCTGGATTTAGATTCCATTTTGGTGGAGTAAGATGGTATTTTTTGTTTCATTTTTTTTGAGACCAAGTCTCACTACCCCAGGCTGGCCTTGAACTCACAGTGGTCCTCCTGCCTCAGCTTCCTGAGTGCTAGAATCATAGGCTGTGCACCACCACTCCGGCTAGAAGAACAGATTATAAATGAGACTGAACAGGAGGTTCAGATGGCCGCAGCCCAACCCCCTTCTGCATTTCTACCGTCAGCCTCCAACTGACACACGAGTCTTGTCTGATTCGGTTATTTCATGAGTTGCAAAATGCTGATTTTTTAACTTCCATCCTTCCTCATTTACTAGCTAGAATTCTGCAATAAAGAACCATCACTTATTAAGATGGTTTGGTAACCCCGAAACATGGTTGGAAAGGAAAGGAAAGAAATAGCCAGGCATGGTGCCACATGCCTGTGACCCCAGCGCTGGGGAAGCTTGAGGCAGGAAGATCACTGCAAGTTCAGGGCCAGCCTGCACCACTTAGTGAGATGGTGAGTTCAAAGTCAGCCTCAATGGCACAGGGAGACCTTATCTCAAAAAAAAAAAAAAAAGCTGGGAGTGGTGGCGCATGCCTGTAATCCCAGCACTCAGGAAGCTGAGGCAGGAGGATCATTGCTGAGTTCAAGACCATCCTGGGTTACAGAGTGAGCTCAAGGCCAGCCTGAACTGCACAGCGAGACCTTGTCTCAAAAAGACAAAACAAGTTAAATAAAACCAGAGCCGCCCCCTACCTTTGGGGCCCCAGCCCATTCCTGCAGGTTTTATCTCTAAGTAGGGCCCTAGGATTTGCTTTGAAGGCTGAACTGGGCCTCATGAGGGGGCATATAATCGCTTCTCAGCCCTTTCGCTTAGATCAAGTGTAGTATGAGGGGGATATAGCTCAGCGGCCTGGTGCCTGCCTGTTAAGCTCCAGGTCTTGAGTTTGATTTGTGGTTCAAAGAAAAACAAAACAAAATACTTAGTGCTCCACTAGCGCTTGGCTGTGGAATTATACCCCACAGGCTCTGGGTAATATATTTTTAAAATATTTTTATTATTCTTTATTTTGTTTTTCTTAAAACCACATTTTTAAACTAAGCATAGAAACACATCCCTATAACCCAGGCTAGTCGGAGGCATGAAGGTCTTCATTCCCACGCCCATTAAGTGAGAGCTTGTCTCAAAATGGCGGATGGAGCTCAGCATTCCCTGGGTTCAATTCTCAGGGCCGGAAAAGGAAAAGGAAAAAAAAAATCCAACCTTAAGTGGGTAGATCAGCTTCTAGTTTTGGGCAGGTTTGTTTGGTTTGATTTCAGTTTTGTAACCCAGGGTCTCGCTCTGAGGTGCCCTGAACTCTGCATGGTGTAGGCTGGCCTCAAACTCGTGGTGTAATCCTTCTGCCTCGGCTTCCCAGGTGCTAGGATTACAGGCATGAGCCACCTCGCCCAGCTTCCATCTGCTTGGGTTTTTGGGTTTTGGGTTTTGGGTTTTTGTTTTTTTGTTTTTTTGTCTTGTTGAGACAGGGTCTTCCTATGCAATTGAGGCTGGCCTTGAATTTACTCTAGCCCAGGCTGGTATCGAACTCAAAACAATCCTCCTGCCTCAGCTTCCTGAGTGCTGGGATTATAGGCATGTGCCACCACGTCTAGCTTTCATCTATGTTCTTGATGGTGCAGAAAAATGTGTCTGGAAAATTCCTAACCCAAGGCAGGACACAGAGTCATGGGTTTGTGATCCTTTCTTCTCAGGAGAACTTCAGGTTCAAGGCCTGCTAGGTTAATTTACCAAAATAAAATAAAAAGGAATTGGGTGTGGTGGCCCACGCCTATAATCCCAGTACTTTTGGGAGGCTGAAGCCGGAGGATCGTTCGGAGTTCAAGGCCAGCCTGGGCTACGTAGTGAGCTCAAGACCAACCTGAACTGCATAGCGAGACCCTGTCTCAGAAAAGACAAATACATGAAATAAATATAATTAAAAAATTAAAAGGACTGGGGTGTAGCTCGGTGGTAGAGCACTTGCTGAGTCTGCTTGAGGTCCTGGGTTTAATCCCCATAGCTGAAAAAAGAAAGGGAGAAGGACTCCTGACCCTAGTTCGCACTTTGGTGGCCTTGTGCCAGAATCGCATGTTCAGTAGCCTCAAATCTGCACACTGAGGACTTAGTGGAACCAAATGTTCAGCCAACAATGAGTACACCTCATTTATGAGTCCTTCAACTGAACACTAATTTTTTTTTTCTTGAGTCAGGGTTTTGCTGTGTAATCCAGGCTGGCCTTGAACCATGTACCCCAACCTGGTCTCAAACTCACGGCAAATCCTCCTGCCTCAGCCTCTCAGAATACTTGGATTTCAGCTGCGGGCCACCACACCCAGCTTTATTTACTGTACTTAGGCAACATTGAGTGTTCTGATGAGCTTAGCAGAGAAGCTGGTTTTATAGACAGACAAGGGCTGAAGGAAGCAGAAACAGAACGAGCGTAACCAGTGTTCCCTTGTGAGGGGTGAGGCAGAGGGGCTCCTGATCGTGCCTGTTGAAACTGCCTGTCTCATTCTAGCCAGTACTTTTTCCTCTTTTTTTTTTTTTTTTTGGTACTTTAAACAATTTACTTAACTGAAGTGACTTCCTTTTTGGTGTTTTGGGTTTTGTTGTTGTTGTTGTGTTTTTGAGACAGGGTCTCGCTATGTAGTCCAGGCCGGCCTTGAGCTCTCTTTGTAGTCCAGGCTGGGCTCAAACTCGCAATGATCCTCCTGCCTCAGCCTCCCAAGTGCTGGGATTGCAGGCATGTGCCACCACACCCAGCCACTACAATATCACCCTTTTCGTAAGGTCACATGTATATAGCCAAAGGAACAAACCCAAGTTTTGCTAAAAGGCCTAGAGGACACATACCGTGTTCGCCTCCTCTTTCCCTTCATGTTCGTCATTTTGGCAAAATTGGCAAATAACTGGAAGATGGCGGTTCCAACCAAAAGGCTGTCTTCTTGGGAGATCAGATGAACTCAGTGACTCAGACGAAGGCACTTGGTCTTGGAACTTGCGCTTCACTGACTCTTTTGGTTTGTTCTGTTGGGCCCAGTGCGGGAGCTTGGTCCAAAACAAAGGCCTTTACAAATTTTATTTAAGAGTAGTTGAGCTTCTGCTGAGCAAGGAGGTCATTGGAGTGCTTCATTCTGACTCTGGGATTCTTGGAAATGTTGAGATGCCTCAGAAATTGAGTCTACAAAGCTCCAAGGAGTGGGGCCTGGTACAGAGAACTGCCCAGGAAGGTGGGCCTGGTGGTGCAGTCTGGAATCCCAGCACCCAGGAGGCTGAGGCAGTGGGATCAGATTGCTTGAGCCCAGCCTGGGCCATTGAATGAGCTCAAGGCCAGCCTGAATTGCATAGCAAGACCCTGTCTCAAAAAGACAAAAACAACAGCAAATTATTTTCTCATAATTTAAGCGCACTAAAAACAAACAAAAAAAAATCTGAGAAACTGCCCAGGACCAGTTGTTTCCTGTGGGTGCCATGCCCACCCCTGTACTGGTTTCCTGGCCTCAGGTGTAGACGGGACCAAAAACCCAGGGCCTCCACCTGGGAGGGTTGCAGGAGGACATCAGATGAGGTCAAAGGGACGAACAGGAAATTCCTGGATGCATGAATATAAAAAGGGGACAAATTCATTTCTCATCATTACTGGAGGTTTTTCTGTTTTTTAGAGGAGATTTTTACATCAACTTGTTATACCCATGATACTCTAGAGGAAAAGAGTGAATCATTTATCCTGCCTTCTCTGTAGGAACAGTTCGGTTTTTTGTTTTGTTTTTATGTATTTTTTGTTTTGAGACAGGATCTCACTATGAGGTTCAGGCTGGCCTTGCACTTACTATGTATGTAGCCCAGGGAGTAATCTTCCTGCCTCAGCCTCCTGCACACCCAGGCTAGTGCTACCTTGTGACAAGGACGTTTGGAGACAGGGCCCCCACCTCAATTGTCACCTGATGTCGTCATGTCCTTGGGCTCAGTGACAGACGCCCTTATTCTCACATTTCCCACGTTAAATGGTTTATGGTCAGCCCAGACTGCCTGCTTCCACCTGCGCTCACGTGACTGGAAACAATAAATTTTAAGTCAGCAGAACTTTAACCCCTGGGATCCTCTGTTTCCTTATTCTTTGGCAAATAAAGCAATGGTCAGAGGCGGGAATGTGGGGCTGAGGGCCTCGCTCAGCAGGACAGACCTCAAGGCTGGCTGCGTCCCCAGCACTGTGGAAGAGAGAGAGCGCGGGAGAGAGAGGAGAGCTCTGCCGCGAACAAACCCGCGGGCCGGGCTGCCCCGCACCCCCTCGGCAGCTCTGCGCCAGCTCCGCCAAGGGGAGCATCAGCTCCATCCTCCCCGCTTCCGACTTCTTCCTCGTCCCCCCTGCTTTCTCTGCTCGGTGTTACGGATGATTCCTTCTTCCGGTTCACTCGCCCCTGTGGGAGTCGGCCGTCTCCCCGTGGTCCCCGGGAGAAAACGGCGAGAGGATATCGAAAATAAAGAGAAGACAGCCAGGGTCAGGTGGAGTCACCTCTTGCCTGATGAGCACCAGGACTGACCCCAAACAGCAGGGGCATTTATTTTATACACTTGCAAAGTAGTATCCTGAGAGATGAAGTGGCCTCATGACTAAATAAGGCTAAGACCGTAACTGTCCCAGCAGGATACCTTTGTCAATACTGAGCTAGCCTGCTCCGCAGTGGGCTCCGCGGCTCCTCTGCTGTGGGCCCCGCGGACGCTCCGCAGTGGGCCCGGTGGTTGCTCCGCTGAGGGCCCCGCTCAGGGCACCTCATGGTCTGGACCCGCCCCCACCCATAGCACGACGACAGGGTGGAGCCGGGCGGTCCGCTGTGAGCATATGTGCCTTCCCACCTCCGACCATGGCAGTCTGTATACACCCCTGTATGTTATAGTATAGTCTGAGGCAGCTATATCTCTTCCCAAGGCGAGAGTCCAAGGATATAGACAAACCCAGGAGTACAGTTATTATCACAGGGAAGATGACTGATTGAGTGGTAGGGCAACGGAGATGAGGGAGGAGAAAAAACGAACTGATCAAAAGGGCCATCATCTGTGTAACTGAGTGACAAAGATGAAGGTAACATTATGTAGGACAGCATCCAGAGCTAATTCCCTTCTATGTTCTCTATAATTCTGTATTTCCTCAGTCGTTTTTGTATTAACAGAAGTGAAGATAACTTCATATTATACAGCATCCAGTGCAAATTCCCTACTATCTTCTCTGTAATTTGGTATTTCCTTTAATGTTTTTGTGTTAACTAATGTGAAGATAACTATGTAATACAACATCCAGTTCTAATTCCCTACTATATTCTGTATAACTTTGTATTTTCTGTATTGTTTATGGCTTTTCTGGTTCATATGTCTCCGTTCTTTTGTCTTTAAAATAAAATAAAATAAAAATACTGAGCTAGCCTGACCGCCTAAGGCACTCTGGATCTGTCCCACCCTCAGTCACACCACCACCAACTCCTGCGGCTCCCAACAGTCCTCCGTTCAGCGGGTCTGTGACTTAACTGTTGTGCTTTTTTGTTTGCTTGTTGTTATTTTTGTGACAGTCTCATTATGCAGTTCAGGCTGGACCTGAACTCAAGTTCAGGCTGGACCTGAACTCACTTTGTAGCCCAGGCTGGCCTCGAACTCACAGTGATGCCCCTGCCTCAGCCTCCCCAGTGCTGGGATTACAGACATGCACCACCACATCTGGCTTGTCTTGTTGTTTGGTGCTGTTGGTGGAATGGAAGCCTCCCATGGTGACCAAGCCCCCTACCCTGCACTACCCCCAGGTCCTCGTTTTCCTTTCCTTTCCGACTCACTGGCTTTCCTGTTTCCTCCCTCCTGGAGCACCTGCCTCTGTAGCTGGAGACCCGCTTCCCTGATTTTCTCAGCTCTGAATCACAGGTCACTGCACCTGCTGGCTCCTTCCCACGGGACTGGATTTCCCTGCTGTGATCCTGACTTGGGTTCAGAGCCAATGTCCTCCGAGGGAGCGGGTGCCTCCTGAGTCTGGCCCCAGTGTCCCTGTGGGGTGTTGCAGCTTTTGCACTAGCTCAGCCCTTTGAAGATCAAAGGTCCCAGTGTTTTGTTTGTTTGTTTTGCTACTGGGAATTGAACCCACGAGTTTTGCACTGAGCTACATCCCCAGAGCTTTCTTTTCCTTTTTTTTGAAGACAGTCTTTTTGTTTGGGTTTGGTTTGGTTTGGCTTTTGAGATAGGGTCTCACTCTATCCCAGGCTGACCTCAAACTTACGGCAATCCTCCTGCCTCAGCCTGCCAATGCCTGGGATTACAGGAGTATGCCACCATGCCCTATTTTTTTTAAATCTTCAAAACTAGCCTGGTGTGGTGGTGAACAACTGAAACCTCAACATTCTAGGAAGCTGAGCCAGGAGGATCCTAAGTTCCAGCCCAGCCTGGGCAATTGAGCAACTCAAGACTTTGTTTCAAAAGAAAAGATAAAAAAAGATTTGGGGATGTAGCTCAGTGCAAAGGTCCTGGGTTCAAGCCCCAATACTAAACCAAAACAAAACTGCAGGCCTAATCCCAGTGCTAACCTTGGCGCTCAGAAGGGTGAGGCAGAATTGAGATTTCAAGATCAGCCTGGACTATACAGATATGGATACCCTGTGTTCAAAACACCAATAACAACACCACCACCAGGCATAGTGGCACACGCCTGTAATCCCAGCACTTGGGAGGCTAAGGCAGGAGGATCTCTGCAAATTTGAGATCATGTCTTAACAAAAAAAACAGGGTTGGGGATGTTAGCTCAGTGGCACAGCACCTGCCTGGTAAGCCTGGTCCCGAGTTCACTTCCTGGTACCAAAAGTAAATAAATAAATACACCAAACCTTTACTGAGGTGAAGTACATGAAAAGCCTCACCCAGACCTAAGAGCTAACTACATGGCGGTTGCTAAAATGATACGAAATGCCACCTGAGAACAAACACAATTACATGCTTGGGACCCTTGGACATCCCCAAGCACAGGTCTCTGGGTTCAATCCCGAATGTCAGCTTTAATGGTAACAATCCGACACCCACAGAACGCCAAGTGCAAGGCTGCTGTCCCCACCCCCACTCAACTCTCCTCAATTCTCTCTGCAAAGAGTAAACCTAACTGGTGATATGTCCAAGCAATGTCCTGGAACTGGCCTGATGAATGGTTTTAACAATTTTTTAATGTAAATTTTTTTTTTTTTGAGACAAGATCTCACTACGTAGTTCATACTGGGCTTAAACTCAGTATAGAGCCCAGGCTGGTCTCGAACTTGCAGTGATCCTCCTGCCTCAGCCTCCCGAGTACTGGGAGTGCTGCGATTATAGGAGTACACCGCACACCCAGCTTGCACCACCCAGTGGGAATCAAGTGGCTCTGGGAATCCAGTGGCTCAGAGCCACCTAGAGACAGGTGCCGAGCCTATGATCCCAGGACTCAGAAGCCTGAGGCCAGCCTGGGCTGAGTTCAAAGCCAACCTGAACTACATACTGAGAGGCTACCTCCAAAAATAAAATGGTTAAAAAGAACTTTTGGGCTGGAGGTACAGCTCAGTGGGGTAAGTGCTTGCCGCTAAGCACTACGGCCCTGAGTTCGATCCCCGGTCCCGGAAAAAAAATAAAATAAAAAGAACTTCTTTTGCTAGAGGGCAGGGATCAGACTGGGTATGCGCAGTAGGAGCACACACACTAGTTCCTTTTCCGTGTTTTGGTAAGATGGTCAACACTGGTCCAAAAAATACTAAATACTGAAATATTTACAAGGAAAAGTCAGTTGGACATTGTTATGGTTGATACATTGTGTCAACTTGGGGAATCTAAAGGTTTAGCTGAGTGACTCAGGAGGAAGCTGGGGTGCTTACTTTGTATACATCCTGAGCCTGTGGAAGAGGAGGGCATGGAGATCTTGTGAGAAGTTCACGACCCCTGGGTGGAGGTAGGCTGTTTACAAGGTAGAGGAGAAAAGGAGGCGGCTTGCAGCCATTCCTTCCTTTTGCTGGTTGTTTTTGCTGTGCTCTGCTGCCATGAACAGTTTGCCCTCTGCCATGGGCCACTCTGCCTCAGAACCAGCCAAGTATGGACTGAAACCTCCACAAACTGTAAGCTAAATAAAACTTTCCTTTCTTCATTTTGGGTGTTGGGTATTTTGTCTCAGCAATGAGAGAAAAGTAATCAAGACAGGCATCATGGCACACACCTGTAATCCCAGCACTTCGGAAGCTGAAGCAGGAGGATCGTTGCAAGGATCATTGTAAGTTTAAGACCAGCCACAGCTACAAGGAGAGCTCAAGGACAGCCTGAACTGCATAGCGAGACTTGTCTCAAAAAGTCAGTAAATCAATAAAAGGAAAATTCCAGAAATAAATCACGTTTGAGTTGAGTTGCTATGGGCATCATCTAGGTCCCCAGCATCCCTCTGCCTGGAGTACTCAGGACAGCTAGCCACCCACCTGGCTCATTGCAAGGTACAGTGCCACCTATCTTGAGGGGTTCAGCATAGTGCAAGGAGTGTGAGACCAGTCTATTACACAATTATTCCATTGGTCTGGTTGTCTAATTTGTAAATTGAACTGTACCATACCACGAAATGTACAGAAAACACACTACATATATAGGGTTTGTTACTGTTTTGGGACTCTACCAGGGGTCTTGGACCATATTCCCCTGGGTCCTAGTTCTGTCAAGATTGACAGTATTTAGCATGGTAGTACATGCATGTAATACCAGCACTCTGGGAGGCTGAGGCACAAAGACCTCAAATTCCAGCCATCTGGGCAACTTGAGAACTTGTGTCAAAAAGTAAAGGGCACCAGCCAGGAGTACAGCTCTGGTATAGCACCTTGCTTGGCAAGCATAAGGTCCCAAGTTCAATTCTCGGTACAAAAAATAAAGCATATCCCACTATCCCAGCTGAAACATTTCTTTGATGTAGGGTACTGAATCCATGTCATGCATGAGACCCTGGGTTTGACTCCCCAGCTGGGGGCGGCATGACAAGGCAGCACTGCAAGCACACCACCCTCCGCAGTACAGCGGCGGGCACAGGGAGCACAAGTATCTAGACACTTGTCAGTAGGGCAAGCCAATCTTCAACACAGCACTCCAAAAACTTCCAATACTTTATAGTAACACAGTACAATGCATTGCCGGTCAACTAGACTGAGAAATCCTTAACATTTGCTTTGCAGTACAGTCTGCTTTTACTGTTTTGCACATGGCTATAAAGCACACCTGGAGGTCCACTGTAATGATCACAAGGGGTGGTATATTACCTTTTATTTTCCTAATTTTTTTGGTATCCTCCCCCCCAGACCAGATAAATCCACTAATTGTTTTAAAAATACTTTATTGTGTTTTGATAAGATACTTCCAGAAAACAAAAGTGAACCTTTTTTACTTCACACAAAGTATTACAAAATTCCCAGCCAACTTTTTCCCCTGTAAGTCGACAGCTGTTCATCTACATCAACACAGGCACGATGGAAGCTCTTAGGGTCTGCCCAACATCAGAGAGGAGACACCCTTTGTCAGTAAAATCCTGAAATTTCACAAAATGCAAAGTGTTAGAACCACACAGGCAAGTGGCAGCATAAACACAAGCTGGGTGGGCCCGAGGGAAGCCCAAGAATGGATCAGGTGGTTTCAAAGATCCTCAGAGAAACTCTCGTCCAACCAGGTCATCATTCCCACTCGAGACTGGGAACCAAAGTGACACTCACCACAGCAACAGAAAGGGCTGGGTCTGCTCGGGTCACAGGAACCAGGAAGGCTATCCAGGCATCTCCTGGACACCAGTGGTTGGGGAAGGGGTAGATCTCGAACCTTAGGTTTTCAGTCATCCATTAGTGTGAAAGGTTCCAGAGCTCTCAGGCTGCAAAGATGAAAACAGGACCACCAGTAAGAGGCAGCACTGCTAAGGCCTCCCGGAGAGCCAAGCATCCAGTTCCCTAAATGAGTCAGAACTTGTATTTGACATCAGAGCCATCGTCAGAGACTCTAGTCTGTGAAATCATCATTCTCAATTTAGGGAGATCTGTATATCAAAGAAACACATTTTGGGAAAAGATCTAGCACATTCGAAGACAACTGCCCCTGCCGGGCTGTGGTGGCATGCATGCCAGCACTGGGGAGGCTGAGGCAGGAGAACCGTTGTGAGTTTGAGACCTACCTAGGCTACATAAGTGAGCTCAACACTAGCTGAAACTGCACAGCCAGACCCTGTCTCAAAAAGACAAAAATTATCAAGGTAATTCTCGCATTGTTCTACGTTTCTCAAAATAAGTGTACCAGTTCCCTCTGAAAGATAGGGTGCAGGCCAGGCGTGATGGCACAAACCTGTAATTCCAGCATTCAGGAGGCTGAGGCAGGACAATCTTTACGTTTGAAACCAGCCTAGGCTACAAACTGAGCCCAAGACCAGCCTGAACTGCATAGCGAGACCCTCTCTCAAAAAGAAATAACAGAAAAACAAAAAAACAAGGGCTGGGGATATAGCTCTGTGGAATAAGCGCCTGCGTTGCAGGTGCAAGGTCCTGAGTTCGATCCCTGGTACCGCACAAAAACAAAAACAAGAACAAAACAAAAAAAAACGCACAGCTTGCAAACAAAAGGAGTCGAGCAACAGAGGCTTTAACGTCGGACACTAACCTTTATGTAAGGACGACAAACCAGCGGACATCTTAAGACCCCTGAAGAACTGAGACACAGAAACAAAAATATTAGCATGTGTTCCATCAGGCCCCCAACCTCCCCTAGCCCAAGCACTAGACTTTGGGGCCGGAGGGGCAGTCAGTGCGCTGCGGTGAAGGCGTCAGCGAGACACTCAGAGTCACCTGGAGTCATCATCACCCCTGTACTCCCCCGCGGCGACCACTAGCCACTGCCCACGCAAGCACTGCCACAACCCACTCACCAGTTCGTGCTGCAGCCCCGCCTGCCTGCAAGGATCAAAATCTGGAGGCGAAAAGAAAACCCTTTGTGTTAGAAAAGGCCAGGAGACTCCGGCCGACCTCCCCGCTGCCCGGGCTGCGTCAGTTCCAAGCAGTAGCGTCACGGAGACCTCAGAAACTCTAGTCTGTAATGGGGGTTCATCCTGCTCAGCCCCAGGCTGCAGCCTCCCTCCCAGCGGGACCACGAGGTACCTGCAGGCGGGATGCTGCGCGAGAGCGGACTCGGTGCGGACCCCCTGCTCCGCTGCAACCGCGGAACGTAGTTCCAGACGGACAGCATAGCAAACATACCACTTCTCAACAGCTCATCGAACAAAAGGAAGATTTAACCCGGACCCTAGCTATATATGGAGGCCCCGGGCGGGGGACCTGACGGGCACGGTCGTCTTCTTATGTGCCTGACTCTACACGGAACATTTTCTTTATCGTTCGTCCAAAAAGAAATAAAACAAAGTAAAAGACAGATCTTGAAAATATGTCCTTCCGTCAAATAGTCAGAGATATTTTGTAAATCTTGATGAACCAATAGCAATAACAACAAAAAATACAGGCGATCTGGCTGGTCAGACGCGAGAAAGTCCCCAGCGGGCAAGTCCCGCATGGAAGAAAGTGGCGCGCGCGCGCGCCTCCTGTGTTAATGGGGGGGGGGCTGGTGTGTCGCGCATGCGCAGCCAATTTTGCTACTGTTCAAGCGTTCTATGCAGTTCGCAGTTGTTTATTCACAGTACTGTGCAATGGCGCCCCAGAACTTTTTCATCTTCCCAACCTGAAGCACTAACTGCTACCGATTCCCCCTGCTTCTGCTTGTCCTCTTTATTGTTGGTCAGGGCCCCCCAAACCTTGCCCTGGGGATTGAGTCCTGGAAGTGCTGAGCTACCTCCCCTGCTCTTCATTTTTTGCCCCGGTCACAGTTCTTGGTGAACTGCCCAGACTGAATTAGAACCTATGGTCTCCCTGCCTTAGTCTTCCAAGTAGCTGGGATTATAGGTATGCACCGCCATGCCCAACTTCATGTCCTTTTATTTTTGGTACTGAGGATTAAACCCAGAGCCTTTACTAAACTGCTTCCCCTCCCCATCCCTCACCCCCATTTATTTATTTCTGGTTTTTTGAGACAAGTTCTCATCATGTAGTTCAGACTACCACTGAACTATGTAGCCTAGGCTGGCCTCGAATTTGTAGGGATCTTGCTGCCCCCAGCTCTCCAATGCTGGAATTATAGGATTACAGGGATGCACCACCATGCCTGGCATTTTGTTTTTTGAGACAGGCTATCTCTATGTTGCCCAGGATGGCCTGAAACTGATGGTAATCCTCCTGCCTCAGCCTCCAGAGTGCTGGGATTACAGGCATGTGCCATCACACCAGGGCAGTCCTTTTTGAGACAGCGTATTGCTAAATTGGTAAATTGAAACCAGTAGCTGAGGCAGGCGGATTGCTGCAAATACAAGGCCAGCCTGGGTTACATAGTGAGTTCAAGGCCACCTGAACTACTTAGACTACCTATCTCAGAAACACAAAACAAAAAACTGCTACATTGCCCAGACCAGTGGCAGGGTGCCTGTGGCATGTGTGCCGCAACAGGCTGTTTATATCACTGAAGTTCTAAAAGGTTCGCCATCACTGGGCTAGGCTGAGCTTGAATTTACCATCCTCCTGCCTCTCTACCTCCTAAAGTGCTAGGATTGCCGGTGTGGGCCACACCAGGATTCACATCTTACAGCAGTGTGAGGCCTGGGAGTTAGCAAATGGTAGTGGGCGTGTTTGAGACCCTCTGAATAGCACTTATGTCCCAGGCGATGGGTGTAGGTGCTGCCCAGTCAAGCAATTCACAGCAGAATTGGAAGCAACCAGAGCCAAGTGTGGACTAGCCACAGCTGAGCTCCACTTCCTCAAGAACTTTCCTTAGGCGTTTGCTCTGGGTCCTTAACGTAGCAACTCCTGTATCATTCTAGACCCTAGCTTGCTGGGCCCTTATGTACCCTCTTTATAGAGGGCAATGTTTTGTGGTGTGTATTACCTTTTTCTTTTGAGAAAACCATATATATAACATTAATTTTGGGACACCAAACCATATAAAATCAGTCTCCTCTTCGAGTCATATAGATTGTGTGCATAAGAGTAAAATCTGCAAGGCCACTGGGTGTGAAGGAAATATATTTTATTTCTTTTATCCTCCTGCACTTATTCCCTATCTGCCTTCCCTTCCTTGAAGGGTTCTGACTTCCACCAAAAAGACCTCTTCCAAGACTCGCTCAGTAATCATTTGTTTGATAGATCACACTCCCACTGGAGCTCCTCGTGGGCTAAGGCTCCAAAGTGGCAACTTTAAATTCCAAGCTGGGTATGCAGTGGCTTCTCATATTCTTGATACTGCTTGTTAGTAAGTCGCTTCCCTAGTCAAGAGTTCGCTAGTGCAATTAACTAGCCCAGCTCCTTACCTTCTACCATTATGACTCCCGACACTGAACCTTGTAGGGCTTTTGGAGCCTTTGGATTCCAGCTCACGGAGAAAACCTCTGACTAACAGCTGCTGGTCCTGGGAGCAGTGACTCTTTGCTGTCCTGGCTCCTATGACTGGCCTTCCTAAAAATAAAATCACAAGTAATCTCTGGCTTCCAATGGTTTTCTCACCCTTGCCTGCACATTAGCATTCCTGGGCAGGCCGGCATGTTTACCCTGCCTTGGCCTCTTCTGTTGTTCTGAACTGGCTGAGAAAGGTCTGGCATCTGCATCTCTTTTAGCTTCCTCCAAATTATTGCTGTTTTTTGTTGTGCTGGGGAACAAATCCAGGACCTCATGCATACAAGCAATCACTCCGCTACAGAGCTATATGCACAGCTCCCAGGTGATTTTATGATATTATGGTGGAAAGCCATGACTCTTAATAGCTTGGTTCCTCTACTTCCTGGCAGTTAAAAGAGAGGAACCCCCAATTTCATTAGGCAGCACTGAAAATACACTTCCAACGTGCAGTGGCCAGAGGCTAGAAGAACGTTGTGGTTCATCTCTTCTGAGTAAAACAGGCCTTTGAAAATCAGGCCAGCTGAACATGAGGTCTCATGCCTGTAATCCCAGCACTCAGGTGAGGCAGGAGGATCCATGGGAGTTCAAGGCCAGCCTGGCCTACAAAGTCAGCTAAAGTCCAGCCTGAACTGCCTAGTGAGACCGTGTCAGAAAAAAGAACCAGGCCAGAAACCAAAGAAATGCTTATTTTGTTGCTTTTCCATTGCAAGCTTCCTGGGAGAGCACCCTGCGCTCCCTGCCTCCTCCTGTTTTCTTTTCCCAGAGGGGAAGGATGAGTGAAAGGTGTTAACCGGGAACTGTTTGATTTAGGAGTGTGAGGAGGCAGGAGGCAGCTGTCCAACTGGAGGTGCTTAGGACACTTAAGGGCTACAGCAGAACCCCCTCCCCAAGGGCTGGGATGTGAGGAAAGCCCATTGCAGCCATCTTCCCAGCTCTGTCTCCTGCAGCTTTTTTCTGTTTTCCTCAATTAAATTTGCTATTGTTTCCCATGGTCTAAGTCTGATTGATAAATCTGGGGTAAAACCACCTTTTAGAAACACAGAGCAAGCTGGGTCTCGTGGTGCAGGCCAGTAATCTCAGCACTCTGGGAGGGTGAGGCAAGAGGATTGCAATTTAGAACCCAGTTTGGGCAAATCAGAGAGCCGGTCTCAAAATTTAAAAACTAGGCTGTGGGCGGGCATAGTTCAGTGTGAGTTCAGTGCGCAGTACAAAACAACAAAACAGGAAGAGCGAATGCCAGGAAGTCTAGACAGTGGGAAAAAAACTTTGGGCCCCAGAATCACTGTTCCTCTGACTTTTGGTCTAGATTCAACATGACAGAACAGCTTCACAGGCTAAGGCATGAAAAAAGTTTTAGAATGCCTAACAGGGTGATGAGACACAAAAGGTGGTGAGAAAAAGAACCTGTAGTCCCTCCCTTTTTCCTGCCACACCCAAACACTCCTACCTTCATTCCTCCAGATTTGCTTTTAAATCACAACTATGGAAGATGGGGCTGGGGCTGGGGCTGGGGCTATAGCAGAGTGGAATAAGTGCCTGCCTGGTAAGTGCGAAGTCCTAAGTTCACTCCCTCGCACCGGAAAAATAATACAGGAGCTGGGTGTGGTGGCTGCAAGGAGCCCGGGCTACAAAGTGAGCTCAGGGCCGGCCTGAACTGCACAGATAGACCCTGCCTGGAAAGGACCAAAACAAAAAATCACAACTACGGAGACATGGCTAAAATAAACCCAAAACCTTTAGTGCAGGGGATTGAACCCAGGTCCTAACGCATGAACAAATGCTTTAGCACCAAACCATATTTCCAACTCTAAATGTTTGAAGAGAGGCTATTCAGACAAAAGCCTTATTTTAGCATAAGTAAACCAAAGCTGAGAGAAGAACTGAATAATTTGTACTTGGGTATGACGGGGCGATTTACAGAGCCAGAGTGGGAATCTGCACCTCACTCCTGCTGTTGCGTCCGTCCCACCTTTAGGGGCCCCATGAAAGCCTACGAAACCGATGAAACTTCGGGCTGACAGTAAACACAAGGAAGGTAACACCCCCGGAAACCCGCTTCCCACTGCTACCCGCTTCCTCACCGTTTAACCACCTTTTTTCTTCAAATCCCTCCTGCAATACCACATGAAGTTTTCCCTGACACAAGCCCTATTCCGAACAAAATGTGTAACTGGAATGTTTGTCTTTTCCTTAACAGGTCACTTACAACCCATTGTGGTCCTAACAAAACTACCCAGAACCATCACTAACGTATCTACCTTTCTCCTGAACTACTGTTCTTTCCCAGTCCTAAAATACATGGAATTAACACGTACCACAACGGCATTATCCCTCCCAGAAACGGGCGTAACAAACACATCTTTAATATTTTATTTTGCATCTTTTAACAAACAAAAAAATATTGCCTTCGTCTTGTTGCAAAGCAAAACATTGTACACAAGGTGGCAGTATTGACTAGTGGGAGGGAGGAAAACAGAAACATCCCTCTAATCCTTCCACATAACCTAAATAACACGTTTAGAACCACAAAGGTAAGACAGCGCCTCATCACCACCGGGTAGTAACTCAGCTCCAGCGCACACTCAGGGACCAAGGGACCCGCAGGGAGGACGGGCGGGCGCGGCGGGAGGCGAAGAGGGCGTCTAATCCACCTCCTCGATGGTGGGGCCCGAGCC
>PVLD010023141.1:0-27998 GCA_004027595.1 Dinomys branickii | reverse complement strand
CCCCCAGGGCCTTTACACTGAGCTGTATCCATGACCCTTTTTCTTTCTTTTTTTAAGAGTGTCTTGCTAAATTGCCCAGACTAGATTCAAAATTGTGATCCTCTTGCCTCAGGCTCCCAGCATGCTAGGATTATATTTATGTGCCACCATGAGTAGCTCTACTGCTGCTTTCCTTAAAATAGTAGTGAATTTGGTATTATAGTTAGGCACTTTTCTTTTAGACAATGTATAATACAAAATATTGTTTTCTTTTATGTGTTTTAAGTATTTATAAGCTCATGCACAAGCTCCTAGTCTAATCTTCCTGTTTTATTTTCTTCCCCCCAGATATTTCTGCATTGTCTTCTAGACCAGTGGTTCTTCTTTCCCTGTCTTCAAATATGGGTATCTTTACACATCACCTCCATGGTTTGGATGAAAAAGATGGTCTTCTTTTGTTCCACCTGTCAGCTTCAGCACAGAAGCCCTTAGGATGCTGTTATTCTGTGACTTCTCCAGGAAAAAAATCCAACTGACATGGAGCTTCTGCTGTGGTTTGCTTAATTACAAAGAAATCATTTTGCAAGCTGAAGGCATGCATGTTTAGTTTTAAACAGGTGCTGAGGTCGTGATATTTGTGAATCTTTTACTTTGTTCCAAACAAGAAGAATATATAAGCAGCAAGTGTGGATGACTTCAGGGGTTCTTAAAAATGTCTTCCAGCTTTGGCCACTATCTGAGAAGCACAGTAAAGACTGCAGCAGTAACTTCCAAATATTTGTGATTTGAAATGAAAGAGATGTTAAAACAGTTACATATATCTCAAAATCCTGGCTTACTTATCCTGACATAATTTATTGGAGGAGAACAAAGGTCCATTTTTGTAATTAAACCTTTGATATTTTAAGGAAGCATGAAGATACCAAGGTTGATTTCCTATATGAATAAACCATCAGTTTCTGTAGATAGGCATTTTTACACATCGAAATCGACATTTTTGAACAAAAGAATTTTTTTCTCCTAGAGAAGGACGATGTTGACTTCTTTTTTAGAAGTTTTTGGAAATTTGATATTTAAAAAACTTTTTTTTCACTCTTCTGAGGAAGGACCTACTTGCACAGCAGCTAATCTTGTGAATGCATGTTTTCACTTAGTTGAAAGAATGATAAAAGAAAACAACACAGTTTGAGTCCAGTGATGGAATTCTAGTCACTTCCATAAAATGAGTAGCTACTGTTTTACAAGTTTCCTTCTCCCTTTGTGGAGTCATATATAGCACATGAGACTTTGTTTTCCTTATGGTGAAGGCTGGAAGAAAAGTGCTGCAAGTGGTTCACTTCGGAAGATACAGTGGGCCCTGTTGTACAGCCTGACCTCAACTCTGGGACATGGAAGTGTGGAGACAAAAGGAGAAAAGTTTCTATATACCTTGCACCTAAGAAGAAGAAGCAGAGTGTCTCATGTAGCACCGTCTGAGTTTTGACATTTTACATTATGTAGCTTCATTTTTTATGAACTTTTTCTTTGAACCTGGATAGGCACTTAATGTTTTATTTTTCTAGGCAATAGGTGTAATTTTAGGCTGAAAAGGCTAGAACTCAGGTAAATATCCCTCCTTAAAACTGAGTTTTCTCCTCAGAGAATGAGCCTCAAAAGTAATGTTCCCAGTCCTGTGCTTGATCATTACAGATTTAGAAGAAATTGAGGACCTGAAAAGAACCTTAAGAAAAGTAGTTCCAATAAGAATTATTGGTCTACTTTATTTTCCCTTCACAATTCACTATGATGAACACACTATCATAGAACCCTGTCCCTCCAACAGAGGACCATTGTGGGAGATGTCAGGTCTCTACATAAGAAGAGTGAAACTTTTACTTTTGATTCTTTGTGAGTAGAGAATTTTAAACTTGTTAGACCGTTTCTCTTTTGCAGAATGGTTCCCAGGGCTGTGGGTGGTGTGATGTTGGGAATTTGAGGCACACTTACCAAATTTGAGAAATAACCCAAAATGGGAAATGCTGAACATTGTAATGATTAGTCAGATTGGCTAACCTGTTTGGGGGAAAAAACCTTTTTCATAAAGCATATAGGGCAGTTAGCGATAAAGCGTAATGAAAATAATACTGGCTTAAGGTAACTTAAATTTTGCTAAAGGTAACTTAAATTTTTCTGTTAACCTCCTGGCCACTTCCTCCTATTTTCCATTAGTATTTTCTACGTTTGTTTGTTGTGTACTGGGAATGAAACTCAGGACCTTGCACTTGCCAGCCAGGTGCTTGTGCCACTGAGCTATATCCCTGGCCTTCAATTAGTATTTTAAAACTATTAAGAGACAGAATGAAGCTATGAGTGGTCGCACATGCTCAGCTCTTTAGGAGGCTGAGGCAGGAATATCACAAGTGCCAGGCCAGCTTGGGCCACTTAGACCTTGTCTCAAAATAAAATTTATAAAAGGGTACAGGGGATCTGGGGATGTAGCTTAGTGTTAAGAAGAGGTACCTTAGCACATACAGGCTTCTGGGTTTGAACCCCAGTACTGTGAAAAAAAAGGGACCCTCCATACATAGGTTGAAAATGTATCATGGAGAAGTTGGACCTTGATTTTCTGTTACTTATTATCTCCATGACCCTTTGGGAACTTTGCATCAGGGTCATTGGGCAGAGAATGTAAATGCCAGTGAAACCAGATTAGACCCACTTATTTGAACAGGTATCAGATCCACCTCCAAAAGCTTTGTATTTTTGAGCCTACAGTTCAGGGCACCAGTATTCAATGCTGTCTTTCAGTGACATTGTTCCCACATCTTTGAGGGTTGACACCAGGTGGCATTTGACCAGATGGATAAATTCCCAGTTGTAGTTGCCCTGTATTTAACTTATCTTGCATTTATTTTCTGGTCTATGTTGGTCCCTTTATTAATAGTAAAAACTATAATTTTAGAACTATGCCTCGATCTGTAGCTGTGCCTCCTTTTCTTGGCTCATTCATGTTATCTGGCAGTTTTTCCTTTGGAAATTTTAACAAAAACGGGATATGTGCAATAGAAATATATATATATATATTTTAATACTTGTGGACAAATGTTACAAGTTGTTTAAGAACAACAAAATCACCAATGTCTTCCATTTTGAGACGTGTATAGTTTTGTAAGCATTAGTGCTTGGTAGCATATTGTAGTGCCATGTTAGGGGTTAGTGCATGAGCCTAGAAATAATTTCAGTAATTCAGAATGAATTATTGATAATAGCCAATAGTGTAATATGAGTGGAAAATCTAGACTTTCTTTTTCATAAATATTTGAATCTGATATTATTCCTGGGGAAATGAGATTAAGGCCAAAAAACTCAGAAATCTTTATTCACAATCTAAAATATTGAGGATATATTAGCTTTCTACAAGGTAGCTAGAAATAGCTTCCTTTGTGTCTTACGAAACCTCAAATCAAAATGAGTCATAATTCTGCATTGCTCCCTTGATTTGAGGTGATAAGTCTTCACATTGTATTACTTGAGTTCATTTTCCCTATTCCTTCTGCATCAACAAATTATTTTACATTTTGCATGTCTTACTGAGATATTGTTGTTAATTACTTCAGTGAGTGCTTATCTAATCTCTAGGCCATTTGCATTTCCTGTCCACAGTACATGGGTTAAGGGAAGAACATTGTCAGTGGTTTGGAGAATCCTAGGTTGTTACATATTTCCAAATCTGAGGAATTGTGTATCGATGAGATGCCAGACCCTTTCATGAGAATTGGAAATGTAGCTAGATGGAGCCTTCTTCAGTTACCATGTTACAAGTGGCTTCTTTCCCTTTCTTATAGTGAGTCTCACACACTTTTCACTTTTTCTACTTTATTTACAGAAATAAAACAATTTTGTTCTGAAAGCAAAAAATGTTTTTCTGTAAAAAAGGAATTCTACCTCTAAAAGCTGCCTTGAGAACTTGGAGGTGGCAGTTTTCTGGAGTGCTTTCTTAGATCTCAGTATTGAGAGTCCAGGATTGACACATGCTACATTTAGTATGATAGGAAATGTAAACTGTTTTGATGTGTGTCATGCATAAGCAAATTTAGAAAGTAGATTCTGGTAGCAGATCTCTAGGGACCCAGGTTTAGGTTCTCATAGTGTGGTTACAGTAGTTGTATTTTTGCCTCAAGTAGCTTAGTGCCTGGGAGAATCTCTTTCTGAAAAGCATTTTTAAAAACTCCAAGTAATGAATGCAGAATTATACAGTATACAGGAAAGAATATTTCCTGTTGCAAAAAAAAAAAAAAGCCATAACATGAACTAATAGTTTCAAGAGGTAGAATTTTAGTAGCAATAACAGTTTTGCATGTATAGTGGATTGTATTTGCAAACTTTCCAGTAGGATAAATGGTTACTACTTGAGTTGGTGGGGCTCTGTGATTAACAGAGTTACACAAAAGGAAAAAAATATTCTAGGTAGAGAGCATATAAAAGATACATGCTTTTAAAATAGTAGGAATGTATATGAATATACCTAAGAAAGAAATACCAACTTTTGTGTATTTTAACGTTTAAAAACTATTTCTTTTCTTAAGTAAAGGTTTAGAGCTGTTGGAAGTCTTTCTAGTGCTTAATCTAGAAACAAATACACTCCTGCAGCCTCAGAAACCCATATGTGGAGGTTTTGCTTAAGTTGTTCTGGCTAGCAGCAGGCATTTGCTGTATAGAATGCCATCTTTTCTCCTATGTTACCTTTATTGGCTTGCTGGGTACATTTGTAAAAAGGAAGACTATTGTGTGTGATTAGGGTTAAAAAAAAACCCCCAAAACTTAGCTGGCTTTTTGTCCTGCTTCTGATGAAAGAAGTTAGCTTTTAAAGGTAAGAAGCTCTATTACAGATCTAAAGCTCTTTAAATATTATACTGACTTAATCAATCAAAAAATAAAGGTAAGAAGCTGTTGCCAGGCATGGTGGTACATGATCCAAGCACCTGGGAGACTGAGGCAAGAGGATTGCCACAAGTTTGAGGGTAGCTTGGGCTACATAGCAAGACCCTTTCTCAAAAGAAGTAAAAGTAAGAAGCAAAAGAATTGAGGGAAAAAGCCAAAGACTATACTAGGTGTTTTTGTTTTTTTTTTTAATCCTGTCCAATGTATTCAACGATGAATCCTATGGCCTATGACTGCTTCCTTTGATAAGAACTTGGCAGACTGCTTTCTTGATCTGAGGAATATACAGCTCACCTGAGAGTGCAGTAGTGGAACTGGGCCAACTTAACTTCCTTTCACCTCATGTCCCTCTTGGCCATTTAGCACTTTGAAGATCCCTAGAAAAGATTGTATTTGTTCCTTCATTTTCTCAGAGGAAGGAAGAAACCGAAGTGGTACAGATCTATGAATTTCTTGAATATTTTGTTATTATTGTATATGTAACTTCAACAGACAAGGAAAAGGCTATATTAAAGTGATTATGCCTCTTTTTTTTTTTTTTCCCGGTACCGGGAATCAAACTTGGGACATTGCACTTCACTTGCCAGGCAGGCACTTGTGCCACTGGGCTATATCCCCGGCCCTGTGCCGCCTCTTTAATGTCATTTTTTGTTAGTGTTAGATGCAGAGAAACGAAGCAATATTCAGACATCTGCATGATCATGAGGACGTGGCTACTAACTACAATGATGTTCAGTTACTTCAAACAGTTAAAGAATACCCTTAAAAACCATATTAATAGTTCTAAAATATGCTACAAATGTCTGTAGTCTCAATGTATGTGGTTCCTTTTCAAAGTTCTTGTGGTCTCTTGTTTACTATATTACTCGTTATATGCAAACTATGAAGAGACCCTTGGCCTCAAGTTTACATTCTCATGGTGCTGTTGGTGCCAGCAAGTTGCTTATAGTTTATTCATAACATTGGTTGGCTGTTAATTATATCATTTTGGGAGGATCCTTTAGCCAGTTTTAAAAGCAGAGGGCTATGCTAAACTTCAGGGCGCATTGATGCTTGAGTTTACATTGTACTAGCTCTGCTGGCAACTCCTTTCCCCATGGAGCTATGCAGGGGCCTCTCAGTGTGAGTTAGAAAAGGAACCATCTTGCCTAAGAACATTTTCACCATCCACCCTGCCACCCATGCTTTTCAATAGCTGTCAATAAATGGCCCAGAAAACTTACTGCTCCACAATTCTTGAACATCTTTCAATTCTTTACCCAACATTTTTATATCATTCTTTCCCCAAAAGGGCCAGGGTTTGAATGTGAGACTCATTACTGAACAGTGGTCCTAATTTTAACCTCGTGTGACTTGTACCTGTTCTTAAAACAGCATTGTGATAGATGTGAAGCACCTGCCTGCATTTCTAAGCAATTATTAATACTCATTTCCAGTTGAAAATTTGCATGTGTTCATGTTTTCTATAATTCCTCTGAATTGAGGTTTATTCTGCATGTTTATTAAAACTGGGTCCAGTTGAAAGTTCAAGCAACAGTGGCAGGTCACATAAGTCTGATGATAGTGTATTAATATTCTATTGCATGATTGCAAATTTCTGGTGTTATGTAGTTACTAGTAATTTTATATATGCATTTATTAACAATGAAGCAATATAAACAGCTTGAATTTAATATTTTTCATTTTCTAATTAAAGATTATCTTACTTCCATTGCAAATGGGAAGTAGATAAACAGGGGCAACCACAAGACATTCAAAACTACAAGGGATAGATGGGCACAACAGTGCTCACCCACTAACCTCTTTCTTAGTTCCTCTTGTCCTCAAGCATGTTCGAAAACAGTACGCATGTTTATTAAAGAAACTGCTATGGCTACAATAATCAGAAAGGTGCAGAGTTTCAGAAAAGGTAGGAAAGAAAATATGAGTGTGCAGTATGTAAAATACCTAGGTATGGGTTTGATAAGATTCATGTGGATTAAGTTTGAAGTCTCTTAAAACTGGTATGTTAAGCCAGGTAGGATGGCATATACCTGTAGCCCCAGCTCCTCCGACAGGCTGGGGTAGGAGCACTGCTAGAGGCCAGCCTGGACAACAGAGCAAGACCCTGTCAGAAAAAAACAAGCTAGTGTCTTGGAAATTTGAATAGAGTTAATGTGCACATATTTCAGATGTTTTAAGATTTTAAGTGGGCTGGGGATATAGCTCAGTGGAATAAGTGCCTGCCTAGCAAGTGCAGGGTCCTGAGTTCGATCCCCAGTACCGCCAAAAAAAAAAAAAGTTAATATTTAAAAAGATTTTAAGTAACTGGGTAACTGTGCTGGGTGGTGATAGTATTGATTACCCAGAAAGGATCCCAGCAGCAATAGACTCCATGTTATAGGAAGAATTGAGAGTACTAATACATGTATAGTACTCTTTACTGCATTATATTAAAACTTTTTTGATAGCCAGTTTTATTCTTGATGATTTGGTCAGACTGCAATTTCTTTCCTAAGGCATTTGATCCAGATAAAAAGTTTTCCCCATTTTAAAAGAGCAGGGCGTGGTGGCACACCAGCACTCAGGAGACTAAGGCAAGGCAGGTTCCAGGTTCCAGGCCAGTCTGGACAATTTAGCAAGATATTCTCAAAAACATTTTTCAAAGGCCTGGGATGTAGCTGCTTGCCAAGCATGTATAGCAGCCTGTTTTTAATACCTAGCATTGCAAAAAGCAAACAAGTAACTCAAGTAATTTAAGACAAATGTACAGATTGAATTCATGATGTCTGGAAGAAACCTAAATAGAAAATTTAGAGTAACTACAGGAGTTTCATTAGACTCCTAGTTTTCATGTCCCACAATTGAAAAATATTTTTAAAAGTTATTTTAACTTTACATTCTTTGCAGCGGGACTTCACTACAAATAACAATGAATTAAATGGAATTGCTACTTCAGTGCTTTAGAGTTGAGTAAGGTTTGTCCTTTGGATGTTTGGTTTCCACTCAAATGCAGGAAGTGAGATATGTCCCATATATATCTGTATGTATGTGTGTATATATATATGTATGTATGTGTATATGTGTGTGTCCTTGCCACTTACTGCTACTATGCCTACCAAATATTTGTCAGATTTTCTCTAAACTCTTCCTATTATTCTAAGGCATATTAAAATAGTACTGGAAAACCAAATTTCATGGGAAATGTCTCCAGGAGCTCAGACTTCTAAATTCCTTTAAAGTGAGAATAGTTAGGGGAACTGGCCATTTTCAAAACGTTTTATCTCCCTTGATGACTGTATACCATGAGATCAAAATATTTTTTTGATTTGGGAGTGCAGCATGCATGAGGGCCCAGGTCCAATTCCCAGCCTAGCAAAATACATATATATATATATTTTTTCCCATCCAGGGGTTAAAAAAAAGTATTATAGCAATATGTTTTCATAAGTCTTTAAACAACTATGTTAGTTTTGGCACTAACCTTAAAACCACTCATCTGTAATTTTTAAAAAGATTTAAGAACGTTAAGAGTACCTTTCATAATAGTTTATTTACTATCCTTAAGTACAGGAGTTGCTTATTGTGTTTACTTGCTGTTCTACATATCCTCCATTGCATAATTGGGATAAAAAATGTTAAAATTGGGTATGTTTGAAGTGTTACAGAAGGCAGCTTGCTGTTCAATCTATGCATCTTTGGAATTTTAAAGAAATTTTATTCTTTGATGTAAAAAGCTGTTATAAGAGTTGGAAACTCTGCACCTGTGTATATAGATATATTTTTAAGCAATAAAGCAGCATGTTCAATGCACTATTTCTGTGTTGTTACTTAAAATTTTCGGGGGAAACTGCCTAACTTTGAAGAATGCTATAAACGGTGATAATAACAGAAGGAAACTTCCATAGGCCTATGCTGAAGTAAGCGCTAGATGCCCAAGAACAAAGGACCAGGGTTTTTTGTTCGTTTTTCTTTCTTTTTGAGACAGGGTCTCACTATGCAGTTCAGGCCGAGGCTGGTCTCGGAACTTGCAAGATCCTCCTGGCTTTTTTTTTTTCTTCCAGGTTTATTTATATTATTCATATCCCAGATTTTATTTAACACGGCCTATTCCACAAATGTTTATAGTATTGAAAGAAGCAATAATCTCATCTGTAGATGATTATTAGTATTAATGGCATATGTATGTTTTCATAATTGTAGTGATTGTCATTGTTTCCTCTAGACTGGGTTTGGGGGCCCCCTTTGGATCATGGGAGTGAAAGGTCAGGTTGAAAACTTGGGCGATCCCTCGGTACCCAGCAGAGAAGGAATGCAGGGGTCAGGATCCAGGCAAATTGCTGCATAGAAGTGCTGACTTTAGGATGCGCTGCACAACACACAAACCACAAAACCCACTCGAGCAGGGTTCTTTGTTACCTAGTTGTGGTTTGTGGTAGTGTTCCGTGGAACAGAAGAGATGGCCATCTGAAGAGAAAGAAGCATTGCCATTTCACCTTTAGGGCCAGCTTATGCTCCATCTATAAACGCGTATTTAAAACCAGGCGTGGTAGCGCACCCCTGTAGTCCTAGCACTTGGGGAGGGTGAGGCAGGAGAACCATTGCAAGTTCAAGGCCAGCCTGACCTGCATAGTGACACCCTATCTCAAAAAGAAAAAAATATTTAGTTTCTGGTAAGAAGATAGTATATAATGATAAAATTATTCTATAAAATCATAGCCATTTGAAATAAATATAGCATTTAAGATACTTTTACAGTGGTACCTTGATTCATGAGCTTGATTCCACGACTCTGGCCACAAACCAAGTTGGACAAAAACTGAAATTCAGTGGTTAGGTTCAATGTTGACCAGAGAACTGGGTTTTTGAACTGAGGCACCACTGTATATTTAATATGTAAATACTGGTGTTAGTTATATGATGCAGTTTTAACATTAAAGTATAATAAAGAGGTATTTGAGGGCTGAGGGTATAGCTCAGTGGCATAAGCACCTGCCTGGCAAGCACAAGGTCCTGAGTTCAATCCTCACTACCACAAAAAAAAATTTTTTTCAGTAAGATTTTACAAACTTCAGGACTGGCTATTGTCAAATGGTTAAGAACAAAGAAGTTGGTTTTTACTATTATAACTAATGTAATACTGATGTTTGTTGGTTTGTTGGTACTGGGAATTGAACTCACAATTCACGCTTGCCTGGCAGGCACTATACCACTGAGCTAGACCACTGGCCCATGTTGTGATTTACGAGACTCTTCATTTAACAAAGACTGATACCCTGCATGCAGTACATACTGTGCTAGACACTGGTTTCTCTCATTAAGAAACTGAAAAGGGGGCTGGGGATAGAGCTCAGTGACATAAGCGCTTGCCTGGCAAGCGCAAGGTCCTGAGTTCGATCTCTGGTACCGGAAAAAAAAACAAAAACAAGAAACTCAAAAGGAAGCTAGGGAGGGTGGTAAACTCCCATTATTCTGGAGGTGGAAGCAGGAGCATAATGAGTTCTGGCCCAGCCTGGGAAACTTAGTAAGACACTCAAAATAAGAAAAAAAGGACTTGAAACATAGCTCAGTATAACTCTGGGTTCAACCCCTAGTAGTAGGAAAAATATACACAGCTTCATTATGTGATGTTTATTCTTTTTTTTTTTTTTTTTGTCTTTTTGAGACAAGTTCTAGCTATGCAATTCAAGCTGGCCTTGAGCTCACTTTGTAGCCCAGGTTTGTCTCAAACCTGAAATGATCCTCCTACCTCAGTCTCCCAAGTTCTGGGATTACAGGCGTGCACCACCACACCCGGCTTCTTTTTTTAAAAGAGAATTTTTAAAAAAGAATAGCAAAATGCCAACAACATAGTTTATTCATTTTTATTCATAGCTTATTCTCATAGAGAATTTTTAAGTCCTTAAATGTATGGCATAACTAAAGGAACATTCTGATGTTTATTCTTTTTTTTTAAGAGAATTTTAAAAAAAGAACCAATAGCAAAATGCCAACAACATAGTTTATTCTCATAGAGTTTCTAAGTACTTAAATGTAGGGCATAACTAAAGGAACATTCTGAGAAATCATTTTAACAGTGCATGAACCGAGTTGGCATTGGTCAGTCACTTGACATGACCTATGATGCACTCAAAAGGAGTGGTAAATAAGATACTGCTACCAGGAATCCATTTCCCAGTGAACATTGGGAGAGTATGCTAAAATGACAAAAAAAAAGGATTCAGGATATATCATGCACAGGTACAAATTCCTTACGACAAATGTGATCATTATGTATATCTAAATTGTACCAATTAACTTAGAAAAATGTGAGAAAAGCATAGTGTAGTAAGTACACAAACCAGTAACGTTGTTCACTATCAAGCATTATGTACTGTAATCATACACACTGCACTTCTGTTGAAGCAGAAATCCTAACTGCAGCCATTTTGTCAATAAAGCTGCAGGCATTCTGTTCTCTGCCACTGAACTCAGCTAGCTAAATTACATTTGTCATCAAATTGAAACTTCTGTGAATGTGCCAAAAACTGCTACATAGAACACTCACTACAAGACACCCATTGTACCATACGTTCAGCTAAAGCTTATCTTGATTTGTAACTTCTGTTTGCCACCCTATAAAAGATAGGCTCTCCGTAATCAGTGCTTCAGACAGTGGAGATCACTCCTCTAAGGTCTGTTTGCATCAATAAAATTTCTTGAACTCCTGGCTACTGTTAACTCAGTTTTTTTCTGCAACACTATGACTGATAGCAGAGTAGGTTTGTTTATACCAGGATCACCATGAGAATATGTCATCAGGTCACAATCACTGTATTACTATGTGAAAGGAACTTTTTGGCTGTGTTGTAATCTAGTCAGACTGCCATCATATATTCAGTCCAGTGTTGGTAGAAATGTCTTTATGTGTATGACTTCTTTTTCTTTTTGAGACAGGGTCTCGCTATACAGTTCAGGCTGGCCTTGAGCTCACTTTGTAACCCAGACTGGTCTTGAACTTGCAACGAACCTCCTGCCTCTGCCTCCCCAGTGCTGGGATTACAAGTATATGCCACTGTGCCCTGCTATGACTATTTTTTTTTGATAACTACTTTTTAAAAATATACAACTGCCTTTAAATATATGCATGTATGTCAACACAAAGGAAGGTTAATGCCTGGTTTTTACTGAACTTATTTTTTTCTTTTATGATTTCAGGGCCCCAGGAGGGACTAACTCTTAGAGCTTCAATATTGAGTAGCCAAAGACGTCTCTGGGTGGCAGTGAACTTATTTATGTGTTAAGGATGGCTCATTACATTACCAGTATGTACTTTTGTTGTTTATTTTTTGAGACAAGGGTCTTGCTATGTAAAGGTCAGGCTGGGCTCGAACTCACCGTCATCCTGCCTCCATTTCCTAAGTACTGGGATTACAGGTGTGCCGCCACCATGCCCAACCACCACCAGTATGTATTCAACTCATTTAATCTTTTGTCTGTATTTCAGAGAAACAAAAAAGTTTATTCTTCAAATTTATGGCTAATAAGCACCCAAACCTGCATCGGGGATGTAGCTCTGCGGCACAAGAACCTGCCTGGGAAGTGCAACATTCTGACTTTGATTGCCGGTACCAAAAAAATTTTTAAAACGTACCCAAACCAAAGCCATAATTTGCATCCAGATAGTTCTGTTTCAGTGCTTGCTCATTTACCAGTATGTTATATATTGTACTTTTTAAAAATGAAACGGCCAGGCCTGGTGGCACATGCCTGTAATTCCAGCACTCAGAAAGCTGAAGCAGGATGATCAGTGTAAGTTTGAAGCCAGCCTGGGCTACAAAGTGAGTTTAAGGCCAGCCTAAACTGCATGGCAAGAGCCTGTCTCAAAAAAACAAAAAAAAGGAAGGGTGCCAGATGTGGCCGTGCACACCTGTTATCCCAGCTCCTGGAGAGGCTGAGGTGGGAGGATCAAAGGTTTGAAGACAGCCTGAGAATTCAGCAGGACCCCATCTCAAAAACTAAAAAGAGCTGGGGATGTATCTCAGTGATGAAAAAGAAGAGACAAATTGTATATTAAGTAGTCAGTTTATTAAATGTCACTGATAGGATATTATGTATGTGTACTTTACATTACAAAAAGGCTCCATCAGTATTCAAATAACAATCGCTATATATTAAGAATAACCGTAATCTATATTAAGCCGAACTCTATTCTGAGCCCAGTCCTGCATCTCTAGATGAGAGGGATACTGTAGCCTAATCCTTAAATTCGTAGTGAAAGAAACACAGGCATAGTTATTATGAAGCCGATAAGCCAAGATAAGTTCTTAAGGCAAGTAGCCATGTAATATGTATAGAAGACTCCTTAGGGTGTCATCTTTCACGAGCAGCTTCACAAATCACTTGGTAAATTAGACTAGAAGTAAACCACGTTTCCTCCCACTGTTCTTTCTTTGCTTTGTTTTTATTTTTAATTTCCTCTCCCAATTCTTGAAGCCCATTTCTTTTTTCCAAGAAATGACCAAACAAGCTAGGCATGATGATACATGCCTGTAATTCCAGCAACTGGGAGGTGAGGCAAGAGGATTGAGAGTTCAAGGCCAGCCTGGGTTGGAGTAAGACCTGTTTCAAGAAAAAGAAGATCAAACGGCTCCATGACTGAAGGTAGCAGAAAGGCCTGAATGCTATATTCAGGCCTCGGTTCTGAGTCAGTTTTCTGGCTTGGACTGGTCCAGCGTCCCCTCCCTCAGAGACTTCATTACTGCATCTAAGCGAGAGTGCATCAGCATCATCTTCTCTTTCAGCTGGGAAGAGAAATACAGAGATGTCAGAGCACCTGATGCTCAATTCAAAATTTGCTAGTTGAATTTTTTTTTTTTTGTCTTTTTGAGACAGGGTCTCACTATGTAGTTCAGGCTGGAGCTCACTTTGTAGCCCAGGCTGGTCTCAAACTTACAACGATCCTCCTGCCTCAGCCTCCAATCCTCCTGCCTCAGCCTCCCTTCCTTTTTTTTTTCTTTTTGAGACAGAGTGCTGGGATTACAGGTGTGTCACCACACCCAGCTAAAACTTGCTAGTTGTAACCCCACTTCAAATTTAACCTAGTTCTGTCATGATTAGGAGTTGGCAATGTCAACACATCAGGAATAAATTTGTTTCTGAGGGAACTCCAAGTAAGAAGTTTAGATACAAAGTCATGTGAAAACAGATTCAAGCTTTGCTTTTTATCCCTTGTTAACAGTAACTAATGTTTTTCTGACTTTTCTAGTCCCTTAACAGTCTTCAAAAGTAGCTCTGGTTATTAGATTTAGAACAGATGTTTGATATGTTAGCACTTTTCAAGAGTTGTTTTTACCTTAGAACAGCTTCATTCTTTTTTTTTTTCTTCTTCTTTTTCTTTTTGTTCTTTTTAAGACAAAGTCTCACTATGCAGTTTAGGCTGGTCTTGCAGTTACTTTGTAGCCCAGGCTGGTCTCAAACTCAGAGTGATCCTCCTAGCTCAGCTTCCCAGTGCTAGGATTATAGGCATGCGCCACCATGTCAGGCAGAACAGCTACCTTTTTTTTTTCTTTGTTTTTTTTCCGGGACCGGGGATCGAACTCAGGGCCTTAGTGCTTAGCGGCAAGCACTTACCCCACTGAGCTGTACCTCCAGCCCCCAGCTACCTTTTTTTTGAGACAAGGTCTCCCCATGTAGTTCAGGCTGGCCTTGAACTCACGGCAATACTCCTGTCTCAGCCTCCTGAGTTCTGGGATTACAAGCATTTGCCACCACCTCAGTTGAACAGCTACATTTAGAACCAAATTTAGAGGTGTTACTCAACATACAACCTGAACTTCAACTTAAAAGTTAACTTAAAAGTTTGTTAGGTTTATATTTACATTCCCTACCCACCCAAAGCCTCGTGTACTCTTAAAGTGGATCTAGCGTGTATGAATATGGATTAAGGGTGTGATACTGGCTGGGCGTGGCGACACACACATCTGTAAATAGAGGCTGAGCCAGGAGGATGGTCACAAGTCTAAGGCCATGGGCTGGGGATATAGCTCAGTGGAATAAGTGCTTGCCTGGCAAGCACAAGGTCCTGAGTTTGATCCCTGGTACCGCAAAAACAACAACAACAACAAAAAAAAAAAAACAAAGTCTAAGGCCAGCCTGGGCAACATAATGAGTTCAAGGTCTGCCTAAACTAAATAGTAAACGGAAAAAATTTTCTTGTTAAAAAAAAAAAAGAGTTTGGGTTTGGGATATAGCTTAGCGGCACAGTGCCTGCCTGGCAAGCACAAGACCCTGAGTTTGATTCCTGGTACAGACAAAACACCACCCAAAAAACTGAAAACAACCTACCCCTGCCCCCCTAAAAAGCCATAAATCTACTGAAATCAGAGTGAACTAAATATCCTATTTTTATCTGTGTTAGATTACTATTTCTGGCATACTTTGACTAAATCTCCCTTTTATAATTCAAGATACAAGAATACCCAAAGCCAGGTGTGATGGCACATGCCTGTAATCCCAGTACTTTGGGGAGGCTCAGGCAGGAGGATTGCCATGGATTTGAGGCCAGCCTTGGGCTACATAGTTCACTATGCATTATGAGACCATGTCTCAAGAAAAAAAAAAAAAAAAAGGATTACTCAGAGTTAATTAGGAAACTTTGCTGACACAGGTAATTCTAGTCTGTTCAGGCACCCTTGTACATGTAAACTGTTATTTTCTACTTCTTCCTTTTCGTTTGGCCTGGTGCCATAAGCTTACACTTTAGTGATCCCACAGGCACAGGAGCATCAGCACATGGTTCTGACCACCTTACTGGGCTTTGGCAACCACGCTTGTTTCAGCTATAACCCATGAAAGCTCCAAAACTCTCCCTCTCAACCTGAGTGTGAAGTCTCTGTTAACTAGACAGAGTCCTTTTAGGAACACCACAGACCTTAAGACCCAGAAACAGCCACAATAAAAACCTCAAACCTAAAATGGATTGGGCCACCCAGAGCTCAACTCGCTTGAGTTTTCTCAGTAGGCCACTACCACTTTTTTGGTGGGGTGGTACTGGGAATCAAACTCAGGGCCTTGCACTTGTCAGGCATGCGCAGTGCCACGCCACTACCACTTACGGAGTATAGTTTCCCTTCAGTACGTCTCTGCCTTTCTCACTGCTTTTGTTTGAATTGTTTGCGATACAAAGAGGTGAGATTGAGACCAATGCCTAGTAATCCTTAAATACTCAAATTAAACTAAATACAAATGCCACTGGTTACTAAATTTGTAGTAACAGTATTAAAAACAAAACCAACAGTGAATTCTAAGGTTTTTCTAACAACAGCAAAGGTCTAGCCAGTATTCTCTCAATGAATCAACAAGGTATCAAAAATGTTCTTTCTTTAACTGAAAGCCATCAACTGTAGCAGTGTGTGACTGGTGGCACAGAGGATGAATGATTACTTGGAGACACGATTTAGCGCAATCAGAGGCCCAGAGGGGCTATATCAATCAAAAGCACCCCACATTGGGAAGACTCCCAGGAGAAGCTCTGAAGCTGAGGACTCCAGCTTTTATTCAGAACATCCATGTAAGTGAAAAAAGCAGAAGAAAAAGTTTGGGAAGGAGCTGTCCTCAAGAGCAGGCAGTTTTTCTTGGGGTAAGAGGAGGACACAGCCTCAGCATGCTTCACTAACATGATCTTCTTGTTTAACTGTTCACTCCTCACAGCCCCCTGCAGTTTACCCACTTACTACCCTTCAGCCACGTCCCCCACAATCAACCATTCATAAAACACATTTTTCCATTTAAATAAGAATTCTTGGTTGGTGGCATTGCTCAGTGGTAGAATATGTGCTTAAGCATGTGTCAGGCCCTGGGCTAAATCCCAACATTAAAACCAAAAAACTTAAGGAAAGTACTTCTTTCTCCACTCTTTCCCGAGACATTGAAGCACAAGGCAGCTTCAAAGATTACAGCTCCTAAGCCTGGCGTGGTGGCCCACGGATGTACCCCGCTACTCAGGCAGTTGACAAAGAGAAGTGCAAGGTTACGGCCAGCTTGGGCTACACAGAGAACTCAAGACCAGCATGGAATATGTGTCTAGACTCTGTCCCAAAACAAAGTGGAAGATCCCAAGTTTTAGACCAGCCTGGGCAAGACTCTGTCTCAAAATGTGAAAGGGCTGGGAATATAGCTCAATGGTGGAGCACGTACTTGCTTAGCATATAAAAGGCCTGGGGTTTGCCTTCTAATCCCCAAAAAAGAAAAGATGCTAAATGGCACACACCTGTAATCCCAGCACTCTTGGGAGACTGAGGTAGGAAGGTGGCAAATTTAAGCCCAGTCCAGGCAACTGAGTGTCTCAAAGAGACCTTGTCTCAAAATAAAAACTGCACTTTGGTGTGATGGTCCTGGGTTTAATCCTCAGTATCGCCAAAGGTGGCGGTGGTGGTGATGGTGGGAACATTAGCTCTATGCAGGATAATAATGTCCATTCCCAGCATAAATGAGAATATAAGAATGTTATGTTAGCCAGGTGTGGTGGTGCACTCCTGTAATCCCAGCACTCAGAAGCCTGAGGCAGGAGGAATACCGTGAGTTAAAGGCTAACCTGGGCTACATGGTGAGGAGAGTCCCTCTCAAAAAAAACAAAAAAACAAAAAAACAGGAAACCAAAAAAAGAAAAACGACAACAAAAAAGAATGTTATACTGAGCAGCTTCCCCAGGTATTATGTTTCATGTTACAAATTCTCTAAGGTTCACCAAGCCAAATGTAAAGGATCATCGCAGTATCTGTCACATTTCCTCTTCAAATTTATTTGTAAAAATTACTAAGAATTGTCTCTATTAACGGAGCCAGAGAAGCATCAAGAGCCTTACCTCTGTAATCTTTTCTAGTAGAGGTTCACCATGAATATCCATCTCTGATGCATGTATTATGGCTTTTGTTTTGAGGAGATAGCTGAATAGAAAGAAAAATAGTGATACCTTACCACAGTTAAGATTCTCAATGAACCAAGTTTACCCTCTAAAACACTCATCTGTCAAGCAAATCTTACCTTTTTACTGAGTTGCATATTAAGATTCATGATGTATTTTATTGGAAAAACAAATTGATAATAAATCTGAATTGATTTTTTTTTTTCAGTACCAGGGATCAAACTCAGGACCTTACGCTTGCCAGGCAGGCGCTTATGCCACTGAGCTATATCCCCAGCCCTCATAATAAATCTGAGAGACTCTGTGCTTCATGCTACCCCTTCCCAAAAACAAAATCATCCCAACACAAAATGAAGACCACAACAAGGTTAAATGACCATTCAATCATGGTGAGCATAAGCTTCGCTTCATCAGTAGATCCTGTGGCACAGTTTAAAGTAATATGACAAATCATGTTGGTTGCTGAGCCAGTAACAGTTCCTTACTTGTTTCTTACTAATGTGATCCAGATTTGTCTGTAGTAGGCGTGTACACCATCCTAAGTCTTGGATCCTGTCTTGGTTGCATTTCTCTCATTGCAGAGACAAAATACCCAATGCCCAAAATGAAGGAAGGAAAGGTTTATTTAGCTTACAGTTTGTGGAGGTTTCAGTCCATACTTGGCTGCTTCAGAGGCAGAGTGACACATGGCAGAGGGCAAACTTCACGGCAGCAGAGCACAGCAAAACCAACCAGCCAAAGGTAGGAATGGCTGCAGGCAGCCTCTTGTCTTCCCTTACATTGTAAACAGCCTACCCCCACCCAGGGGGCGTGTAGCTCTCACACAGTCTCTATGCCCTCCTCTTCACAGGCTCAGGACTGTTTACAAAGGAAGCACCCCGGCTTCCTGCTGAGTCACTCAGCTAAACCTCTTGATTCCCCAAGTTGACACAATGTATCAACCATAACAGATCCTAACTGTTCAAAGCAAAACAAAAGACAAAACAACAACAAAGAGAACCCAAACTTCAAAGCCAACTGTGACACATTGCCACGTATGTGCCTCTCAGCTTAAGGTGACATGTGACACAGTTCTAGCCAACTTTCTCACCACTACCATCACTACCGTGGCATGATTAGAAGACACTGACAATGATATAACATTATGAGAACAGATTCTGAGTCTAGGGTTATCTTTCTTATAAAAGAGAATACCTGGCTTTAGCATATTCTTTTTCTTTTTTTTTTTTGGTTTGTTTTTGTCTTTTTGAGACAGGGTCTCACTATGCAGTTTAGACTGGCCTTGAGCTTGCTTTGTAGTGCAGGCTGGTCTCGAACTCACAACAATCCTCCTGCCTCAGCCTCCCGAGTGCTGGGATTACAGGTGTGCGCCACCATACCCTGGCCTGGACTCATTACGTAGCCCACGTAGGCCTTGAACTCCTGGCAGTTCTCCATCCGCAGCCTCCTAAGTGCTGGGATTACAGGCATTCACCACCAAGCCCAGCTAGCATTTTCTTTGGTACATATACTTTGTCTTTGCATGAAGATCTTCTAAATCATATTTGATAATATCTGTGTCTACTCACCAACTCACGTTATCACTGTACAGACAGAAATGACCTCTCATGGCAGCCAAAGCAGCATGTGTGGAATACAGATGGAAACCAATGAGAGCCCCACAGGAACTGCAGAATAGCCGGTTATAAGTGCTGAGGGGGAAGCAGAATAGGGATAAGAAAGGAAAACAGGAAACAAGCAAAAAGCAACCATCTGTGGAGGTGCTCTTACCACCTACAGTACAAAAAAATACTATGACAGGAATAAAACGCAATAGTGAAATACAGGTTAGCTTAGGTTTTAATATTATTACATCTTAAATTATAGTAACCTTCATGAAGTGTGGCCATAAAAACAATCATGGATGTATGAGTGTCATTTAAGTAATTTATCTCTGAAAAGCAGAAAACAGCTTACTAATCAGACTAACATTAAAAATTTTTAAACAAATCACCATGTTTAAACCACTATCATATCAATTTACAGTTGATGCAACATAATCTAGTTGACCGAGGGGCTGACACCATAATTTATTAATATCACTCAAATCTGTATGTTTTTTGCCTATATTAAAAATTTTTGTTTGTTTTTTGGGGACAGGATTTCACTATGTTCAGGCTGGTCTTAAACTCACTGTATAGCCCAGACTAGCCTCAACCTAGAAGTTCTGCCTCAGCCTCCCGAGTGCTGCAGTTAAAGGTGTGCTCCATTATATCCGGCATATTTTAAAAATTAACTGAAAAAAATACCCTGTGAAAATAGTAAATGAGAAAGAAAGGGAGAGAGGAATCCTATTACCCTAGACAGCAATCTATTTTCTTTTATCATCTAAAAAGATTACTGAATGAGGAGTCAAATGTTGATTTTAGTTCTTGTACTACTTAGGCAAGACATATCACATTGCATATATATATGGCATATGAAAATATTACAAAGAAATATTTTAAGATAAACTATTTCAAAGCCAGGTGTGGTGGCACATGGCTGTAATCCCAGCCCTGGGTTCCTGAGGCAGGAGGATCTCTGTGAGTCCAATACCAGCCTAAACTACATAGTGAGACCCTGTCTCAAAAACAGAACTGTTTCACCATGATGTACTGAAGCATTCTGGGGAGGGGAAGACCAAATTGAAGGCCTTCACCCTGAGCTACATCCCTCAGCCACTTGTTCAAGCCCCACCCAGGCAACTCAGTGATTTAGTGATGCTCCCACCTGAAAGTACAAACCAAAAAAGAAAAAAAGATCTACAAGGCTGCCCTAAGGCCAGCCTGGGCTACCTAGTGAGTTCAAGGTCAGGTGGAGCTAATTATTGAGACCCTGTCTCAAAACACGAAAACAAGAGTTGGAGATGCTTGGTTCAATCTCTAGTATTGTAAAAAAAAAAAAAGCTGGGCATGGGGTGCATGCACTTGGGAGGCTGAGGCAGGAGGATCGTCACAAGTTTGAGACCAGCCTGGGCTACAAAGTGAGCTCAAGGACAGCCTGAACTGCATAGCGAGACCCTGTCTCAAAAAGACATAAATAAACAAACAAACAAACAAATAAATACACACAAAAACTATAAAATTCACAGCTTGAAAGAAATATATTCATGTTCCTGGATATTAAAAAAGAACAAGCAAAAACACCCACTATATTTATTGGTAAATGAAGTTCCACACCACATACGTAATACTGTATTTTTCATATTTTTATTAGTATGGGTAATCAAAACGTGAGCCATGAAATAATGTTACATTAATTAGTTGAAAGCATAGTACCTATAGATAAGTTTCTCAATAGAAACTAAGGTAGAGCCAGTGTGATGGTTCACACCTGTAATCCCAGCACTCAGGAGGCTGAGGCAGGAGAATCACTGTGAGCTGGAGGCCTGCCTGGGTTACACAGTGAGTTCAAGGCCAGCCTGAATTGCATAGTGAAACCCTATTTCAAAAAGACCACCCCCCAAAAAAAGAAACTAATATAAGGTACAGAGGAAAAATGTCCAGAAGATGCAACATTGTTTATAAACACTATGAAATAAATATTTTAGTACACAACAAGGGAAAAGATAAATTTTGAGAGTACAGGAATACTTCTGTGGGTATAGAACTATACAGTTTATGAGAAAAAAATTCCCCAGCCTGCCTCTGATCACTTGTACACCTCTGATCACTTGTACACCTCTAATCAGGGCCTCTCTTTATTAAATGATGTAGCACAGCAGACAGTAAGTCCCTGACAGTCCCTGCTGAGGTGTTCAGGTTGCCCTGCTGGACCCAGAAGGATCAGCATTTTCAACTCACTGGCGCTTTCATCACTGCACTGGCTCATGGATGCTGGAGGATTTAACTGCAGTAAAATACTTCAATACACCCCGTCTCCACTTCCTCATCTGTAGAGGTCAACTAGATAAGGGTGTTTTTGTTTTGGTTTATCCTCTGAGGCACTAGGGATTCAACCGAGGGCCCTCACACCAAGTGGTATTCCCATCCTGTGCTTTCAGTTTCTAATTTGAGACAGGGAGAGACACTGAGTTCCCTGGGGTGGGCTCAAACTTGCAGTCCCCTGCCTCAACTTCCAAAAAGTGCCGGGACCTCAGGTGTGTGCCACCACGCCCAATTAATTGGGTTGTATCTTTCAAAAAGAAAAAGTTTCTATGTGATTACAAAAATTATTTATGGGTAGAATGATACAACTTAAGTTATCTGCTTCAAAACACAGGGGTGAAGGAAAGTATGACTGTAGATGAAACAAGACTGGCCATAAATTGATAAATGTCCTAGCTTAGCAACAGTGTACAGTTTCATGACACTCTTTTTGAATTCACCATAACAATTAAAAAAGAGTATGCTTTACTTATCATCAATATAAGGAAAATTCTATTTAAGCAAACATTTCGTTGAGTAGAATGGAAGCTCAGGATAACGAGGTTATTTTCAAATGCCATTACTATTCTCTTGCTCAGTGCGTGCTCTGTAAACAGGGAAAGCTGGCTTTTTTGTTTTGTTTTTTTGAGACAGGGTCTCTATGCAGTTTAGACTGGCCTTGAGCTCACTTTGTAGCCCAGACTGGTCTTGAACTCAAAACGATCCTCCTGCCTCTGCCTCCCGAGTGCTGGGATTACAGGCGTGCGCCATCACGCCCGGCCCAAGGCTGGCATTTTTGATCCCTAGTTTTCCAGGTTGATTGTTTTCCGTTTAGGACTTACTTTCAGGGACAGAGGAGAATAAAAATTTAACATTTTTGTTTCATTAATACATAAAGTACAAGAGTCAAACAGGTTAAAGATGCAGCCTATTATTTAAACATATTTTATGTCAGCAAAGTTTTCTTCTATTGCAACACGGTTAACAAGCTGTTTCCCATTCGAGTTCTTGACAAGTACAATACCTGCACTTTAGCAAACCCTCGATGCCAACCAGAAAAGGGTCTTCCAATACGACGTTTTTTGTGACTTCTAGGAAGACAAACATGGGTCAAATAGGTAACTCTAAAGTTCTTCAAAAGGCAAACCTCTCGCTTAGACAGGCTCTCTGGGCGATGAAAACGAAGAAAACGGGGCGTAGCTCAGCTACGGCGCTAGCCCAGAGATCGCGATGCCCGGGGTTCGATTCCCGATACAGAAAACAAGCAGAAAACCCAAACAAAAACACTTCCCTGCTTTCCCTGGGCAAAGTTTGATCTTCCGAACCCTCATCTAGTCTTCTCGCCCAACTAGTTCCCCGCCAGCAGGCGCCCCGCCTCCGCCTCTCTAGCGCTGCCCACTCACTGGAGAAGACCAGGGCCCCGAGGGTCCGCGACAGGTTCCAGGCGAGGTGCACCGAGTCGCCGAATACGGCGCGGCACTGCGCGCACTGGAACACGGCGCACCTCTCGGGCTGCAGCCACGACGGCAGTCTCGGCTCGATTGGTTGCTCGCCCGCCCTCAGCCCGGTGGGGCCAATCGGCGAGGACCCCTCCACCACCTGCGTGTCCCACTCCATGGAGGTCAGGCCCGGCTCGCCAATCGTCTCCTTGGCAGCATCACGAAAGTTGCCCCCAGACTGCGTCGTAAAAAGCAAGCAATGCCTCTGCGACCGGGCCGCCATTTTCCTGGCTGTTGACGCTTGTTTCAAATTTGCCCCAGGCCGCGCCCCGGCGCACCTCTTGGATCCTCATTGGCCAACAGGAACCATAGGCGTTCCCGCGCTGTCTTCCTAGACCAGCCGCACTCCTTTCGGCGCCTGCGTAGTGATGGTAGGTGAGTGGGTGGGTAGAGGAAAACGCAGTCTTCTGAGGCTGGACACCATCCTTTCTATTGGTCAGCCTCCGAAACCCCGCCTTTGAGTCATTTTTAACCAATGAAATTGCAGCATCCCTCGTTTAAACTGGCTATAAAGTTCTGCTGGATTTTAGGCAGCCGGTGGCGTTAGAGTTTTGAACACCGCGCCTCTGGTTAGAGTGCTGATCCTCTGTGTCGTCTGCAGTGCCAGAATATGATGACTGACCCCTCCGCAGAGGAGCTAGGCTCCTGGAAATACAGCGACCTACAGAATTTGGCCAAGAGGCTGGGCCTCCGGGCTAACTTGAGGGTAGGTGCAGGCGCGGGGGCCGTTGGGCGGTGGCTTCGGCTTGAGGTAGTTGGGACTCTGTGAAACTGGAGAGGAGCCATCATTGTCACTCTAACGTGTGGCCGATGTTTCTGGAGCCTCATGGAGGCCTCTGCTCCAGAAGGGTTGGTTTGATTTTATTGGAAACGCTCTGGTGCTTCCCATGTCGTCAATCAGAAAATAGCCCCGGACAGCGCCGGCATGTTGCACGAATGCGTTTGTGAGACAGCTGAGGAAGTAGTTGTTGTCTTGGCTTTGGAAAACTGCAAGCTGTGGGAGTTCTGTGAATTGTGACAGTGCCCACAACCGCTTCGTACTTTGGCTGTTAGAAGATCAGGTGTGTAGATAAATTGATAGCTCAACCTGGTCTAGTATAAGAAATGCATTTCTCTATCGCGGCTGTGGTCTTGTTCTTAAAACAGTGTAAATTTGCAAGATGTTGAGCGAAAATGAGGGAATTCATTGTCACTTTATATACTGTAGTTGAGATTTCCCACATAATACTAATGTATTATACGCCAAAGATTTGCACTAGAAAGTGGGCTGTTTGCGTTGCATCCGTCACCAACAATGTTTTTAAATGGTTTAATAAAATAATCAGGGCCCAGGCCCCTCTCGGGTCTGTCTGAATGTGGTAAAGGCGTGTCCTTTTGGACTACAGTGTTTTTTGTTTTTGTTTTCTTTGTTATTGGGGCTTGAATGACAGTCTAAGTCACTAAATTGCCCAGGGGGGACCCTCCCCCCGCCAGAGTGCTGGGGTTGCAGGTGTGGACCAACTTACCCCGCTGGGCTGTTGTTTTTAATGGCTCCTGTGTACTTTATGGATAGATTCTTAATTCCTTAGATTACATGCCGTAGCTATTTGCTGCCTATTTGTTTTTTTTTTTTTTTGGCGGTACTGGGGATCGAACTCAGGACCCTGCGCTTGCTAGGCAGGCACTTATTCCACTGAGCTGTATCCCCAGCCCTTGCTGCCTGTTTGTATCAAATTCACACACACACACACACACACACACACACACAACAGCACTTTTGCCCGTCTGTGGTATTTTCTGTTTTGACCCTTCTCCCTTCTCTGCCCCGCTTCATCTATGCGCAAACTTCCCACCTGTCCTTCATGGTCTAACTGAAGCCTCACTGATTTGACACCTTGTTCCCTCCTCTTTGTTCCCTTGGCTACAGCAAGCTGAGAAACTTTCTGTGCTTTAGTGTCTCAAGTGTTCTCTGAGGATTTGTTGGGTTTCACCTTGCAATCTGGGTGTTTCACATGCAAGTGGAAATATAGTTATTTTCCTTTGTGATTTCATCCACCCACTTTGGAAGTCTGGATAGCACTGCATGTTGTGTATTTTATGTAGGAGATGCTGGGTGATTATTTAGCACTATATAGTACTAGAATAGTACATCAGAAGATCATTTGGTTGGCAAGAAAATTTATGTGACTATCCCAGCACTTAGGCAGCCTGGGCAGGAGTTGGAGGCTAACTTGGGCCACACAGTGAAACAACACAGTCTCAAAAAAATAAACGTGTGTAGGAGGCTTTTCCAGAGTTCAGAGCTCTGGCCAGCAGTAAAGCCTCACAACTGTGGGATCGCCGAAGGGCCCTTGCAAGTTACATCTTTTTCTGAAAGTTCTACCATCAATATTTCTTGAGGCATCTAATCTGGGTGTCCAATTAATTTTCTTAGAGGCAGGGAGTTTCTTGTTACAATAGCTGGCACATTGTAGGGTGTTGTAAATTTTCCAGGCTGGCTTCGAACTTGTGATCATCCTACCTCAGTCTCTCAGCTACCTGGAAGGACACCATAACTCTCTTACTTTTGAGAAAAATTATTTCCTATTTTCTCCCTGAAACTGGTTCCTTCTCAGTTGATTTTTCCTCATAGGTCATGGGAAAATAGATGCCATCAGCTGAGAATTACTTCGTCTTTCTACCACCAAAGCCTCCAGCCAACCTGCACCTGAGTGGTCTGCCCTCCCTTCATAGTAAAAGGCTGTGTCTGTGGGAAACCTCTCTACTCAAGCTGAGGCTACCAGGCCCTTTGTCCTTCTCCTGGAAGATACCTGCAGGGCCACCTCCCCACCCTGCCGCGTCGCTGTCCTGTTATGTACAGTCACGCGCTGATTCCGCTGATTGCCCATTCCATGTTCTTTTTCACTGAAATTCACCATATCAAGGCCAGCATCTTACAGAGTCTGTGGTCTACCTCGGCCCACAGCCTTTAGCCTGACTGAGCATTCCTATCTGCTCAAACCACTTCCTTTCCCATACTTGTTAAATTTTTCATTTTCTCCTGTGTTTTTTTTTCCTACTAGTATTGGCTGGATTTTCCTCTGTAGACCTCTGAATGTAGAATACCCTAGGGTTCTCTCCTTGGCCTTCTTTTTCTGTGTCGTCTTTGGGTTTTGGGTTTTTTTTTTTCCTCTCTTTGATTTTATCTACTTCCATAACTAAATTCTTCTAGCAGCTAATGCCTCCCAAATCCATGTCTCAGGCTGAGGTTGTAGGTCAGTGTTGCAGCACCTGCCTGGCAAGCACAAGGCCCTGAGTTCAATCCCTGGTACAAAAAAAGAAAAAAGGAAAAAAAAAAAAAGACCAGATCTCCCAGAGCTGCTGACCCCTGTCTTAAGGAGTATCTTCTACAGCTCAGTCAGTTCCAAACACTTGCAGTTAGCACTTCAGTTTTTGCCACAGCATTCTCTACCTTTCTGTCTTTTTTTTTTTTTTTTTTTTGGCGGTACTGGGGATCAAACTCAGGACCCTGCGCTTGCTAGGCAGGAGCTTATTCCACTGAGCTATATCCCCAGCCCCCAACCTTTCTGTCTTTTGAGGCAGGGTCTCACTGTGCAGTTCAGGCTGGCCTTGAGCTCACTGTGTAGCCCAGGCTGGCCTCGAACTCGCAGCGGTCCCCCTGCCTCAGCCTCCCGAGCGCTGGGCTTACAGGCGCACGCTGCCATGCCTGGCGAGCGCTCTGTACTGGTGGTGACCCCAGGTGCCTTGTTGGGCCTGCAGCCTTGTGCACACACAGCGGTTGGGTCTTGGTAGTCAGAGGACCTTTTGGAGCTCAGTTTCGTTTTTGGTTTTTGTGCGCGTGTGTGTGGTTTTTCTTTTGTACCAGGAATCTAACTCAGGACCTTGTGGTTGCCAGGCAGATGCTTGTGCCACTGAGCTATATGTCTGGCCTCTTTGGAGCTTAGAACGAGTCATTTTTCTACTTGGTACCCTCCAGTGACTGCCCTCGCATCTAAAATAAAATCCGGCCATGCACCATAACACACATCTGTAAGTAACTCTACCTGTTCAAGTCCTGAACCAGAAGGATTGCAAATTCCAGGCCAATCTGGCCAATTTAGGAACACGCTTTCCCAAAATAAAAATGTCAGGATATAGCTTGGTGCTAGGTCCTGAATTCAATCCCTAGTACTGCAAAAATTAAATTAATTAAATTAATAGATAAAATAAAGTCTAGACTATCCCAACTGTAATGCAAGAAATTTGGTTTAATCTTGATTTAGAGGGAAACATACCTTAAAAAAAGTGGTGACAGTCCATTGGGTGGGGCAACAGTCCTGTAAAACCAACACTCAGCAAAATGTGTTAACACATCTTTCTTATTATTGGACTTTAATTCTAATGATAAGATCTTTTGCAGGCAGACAAGCTGTTAAAGGCTTTGAAAACCCACCTTAAACAGGAAACACAAAAGGAAAATAACCAGGTGAGTAATTTGTTGTTTATTTTAAAGATAAAGGAAAGAAAACATTGACACAACAACATTTACAAAATAACAGAAAAACAATACAAGTGATACATATTTTCAGATGAGGTGATAGGAAATTAGCAGTAGTGGCTGTATTACATTGATATGTTCAAATTAGTCACTCAGATAAACAAATACAGACATATAAGGTGAGTAATATTTTTAGTATTGCCTATATTAAAACAATTGTGCTTGTTTAATGAACTATTAATACCAATTCGTGATGATTTAAAACAAGAAATGCTGCCTATTACCAAACAGATTGTTATTGGCACCAGTGCCTAAAACTTCATCTTTTGATAATTGTGTGTTATGAATGGTGAGACTGCTGGTAGCGGACGGCC
>PVLD010023140.1:22500-27999 GCA_004027595.1 Dinomys branickii | reverse complement strand
CCTACCTAGTGACCTGGGTGAGGTGTGTAAGACTGCTCCCCCACCCTCCCAGGGTTCCCTGCAGGTATAGGGATGGATCTCCTCCCCCACTCGGTGATCTGGTCGCGAGCGCCGATATCTCACCAGTTATTGGAGTCCCTGCAGGCATGAAGGTTCCAAGGTGCCAGTCTATCCTTTGGGGCTTTCTGCACGGCCCGCCTGATGCGCACGAAACGGGAGCCCGCTGGGCGTTGCCGCCGCCAGAGAGCCGATCTCTGTCGGGAGTCGCCAGAGAGCTTCCTCGGCGTCCGGACCCCGCCAACTCCGCCGGCGGCCCCGGGGGAAACTTTCCGGGCGCAGAGGCGTGCAATTCCTGCCCGGCGGCGACAGCGTGACCGGGGACCACGTCGGGGGTGGGGCGGGGAGGGCGTTCTGGCCCGGGCCGGGGCCGGGGCTCCGTTCGGGCGGCCGCGCACGGCTCCGTGGCGATCGTTCGGCTATGCGTCCGCGGCGCCAAGAAATATTTCTTTTCATGAGTGCTAACTGCAATTCTATCTCCTATATCTGAGATTCTGCCCTCAATTTGGCTCATTCTACAGTGTATAATTTTAATGGAAGTTTTAATCTCCTGGATTTTGAAAAATTTGTTTCATGAATTCCCTTCCTTTCCTATGTTGGGAATTCATAGTTTCCATCATTTTCCTAAGTGCCTCAATTTTTTTCTGTATCTATTCTAGAGTCAATAAGCATGTCTTTCATTACAATCACCATCTCTATAGTTATCTGAGAAATTGTTTCTGATTTGATTTTTTTCTAGAACCTTGTTCATCTGCTTTGTTACTTTCTGCTGTTTCCACTTAAGAGAGTCCAGGTCAGTGGGTTACAGTTAGTACCACCTCCTCCTCACTGAGTTTGCCTTCGGTGAGCTGAATGTCTAGCATTGCCTCTTGTCTAAGTGTCTTCTCATTTTCTATCTTTCTTTCTTTTAATTCTTGGGTTGATGATTGTAATTGCCTATGGGAAATAGCTATACTGCTAGTATTTAGAACCCTTAGGAAATGACTATTTCTAAGAGGTGTCTTTCAGTTGTAGCTGGTTTTTGGGTTTTGAGTCTGTTGCAAGATCCTATCTCTTGAATTTATTGAAGATGAGAAGCTACTGCCTTCATGACCCAACCCCTAGTCTTTGGCATGGGCCTGTAGTACCTTTTATGACCTTGATTCAATCTCAGTCTTGGTATACCAGGACGAACAAGTGTTTAGAACCATTATGTCACTTTGGCTAAAGTGGTACAATCAGCAATTCTAACTGTGTCAAACACAGCCTAGAAAATGAGAAACTGAGATAAATATTAATTTGTCACCTTTAACCGTATAAACCAGATTTGTGGTTATATAACAAAATTTAGAAATGGTATGCAGTAAATAAACCCTCAATCTGTCAATTATAGCCTCTGGGAAGAAGATTTTAAAAGTATTAGGGAGAAAATAGAAAAATAGAAGAAAACAAAGAGGTTAGAAGTAAGTCTGGAGTTCAAGGGAAGATTACACAAACTTTGGAAAACTGGTAAAGCAGCAGGAAAAGAGAAAAGGAAGAAATAAAACAAGAACAGAACATCCTAGCAATGAGAAATAAACTAGAATTCATGTTCACATTCATATATAAAGAATAACAATCTAGAAAAAGCAAAACAAAATGAAACAAAAAGAAAAGAAAGGACGAAAGAAAGAAAATAACAAAGATAAAAAGAAAGTGATGAAAGAAAGAATGCATTGAAAGAAAAAAAGAAAAAAATGTCCACTTCCAGGTGTGTCTCTGCTGCACTAGCAGACAATGTGGGCAGACAGAGTCCATATCTGAGTTGATTCATCCCAAAAAGCCAACTGTGGCTTCACTGAGGGAGCAAATAATCCCAGTGAGCCTACACTGATAGTTCCCCTGAAGTGCAGGCTGGTTTCTGGCTATGAGGCCAGAACCAGACCGAGTCAGCCTGCAGCCATCCATGCATCCCCTGCCAGCTTGAACTCAGCTCCCAGCTACTGGCTCAGACTTGGCTTCTTGCCCCAACACTGGGAGCTGCTAGATGAAACCAGCAGTTGCTCTGAGTTCTGAGTTCAGTTGGACCTCTCAAAGATGGCTTCCAACCAATTGCCCTCTCCTGTGGGAGGTCTGAACCAAAATAACTCACCAGCCACTGAAGTCTGCTGCATCCACTGCTAGATGAAACTGGTGATTATTCTGTGGAGTCTCTGGGGTCACCAGTAGTCACTTTGCATCTGCAGGTTCGAGCTGCCCCTCCCACAGAGTGATTTGTGTTCAGGGAGAAAGTGCTGCCTGTTACCTCCTCCTTCTTCACTGAAGTCTCTCTCTCCTCGCTGTCCCCGTGGGCTTCAAACCTTCCTGTGGCCCAGGGATCCCCTTGGCTCCTCCTCACTTTCCTGTATGCCAGCATCTAGATAACAAATCTGGGAGAGGCTGTTTCTCTCCTCCTCACTATTCTGCAATGTTCCAGAAAGTCCACTAATATTTCTTATCCCTACTTCCTACTTTTTACTCTTAGCATTTATCACTATGAAAACTATTATTTAATTTGCTTTGTTAATCTACCTTTTTTTCTCACTCCTCCACTAGATTGTGAGTTCCATGAAGATGCAGTTTGTTTCTTCTGTTCCTGCTATATTTTCTGTTCATGAAAGAGTACCTGGCACAAAGTCAACACTCCAAAAATAAGTACAAGATTTATGACTAAGCACCATTATTAAGCAGCACTTCACTCATTCACTTAATTTTTACTGAGGCCTAACTGCCAGAAACTCTTCTAGGCATTCTAGACACATTGGAAACTTAAATAAATGAAGTCTGTTTTTTATGTACCTGTAGCAATGCATTAAGGAGAAAATGTAATTTTTGATAGTTAAACATACCATGAAGAAATGAATGGAAGATAAAAGGATAAAATATACGGGCAATAAACATTAGTAGCAAAGAGAGAGTCAGTTCGGGGAAGATCTAGATCTGAGGAGGAGACTTTTGCGGTGATGACAGTGATGATTGATGAAGATACGAATGAGGAAAACATGGGTAAACGCGGTGGCCAAAGGTGAAACAGAAAGCCTCTTGGCACTAAACGTGGTTGTATGCAATTTCCACTATGTATTGCTGATTCCTCAGAACAAGTTGCCTCTTGTGTCTAATTTGTTAAATGCTTGAGCAAAAGATTGTATAAAAAATGTCAGGAAAGTGCCATTTGAACTGTTCCTGTTCTGTTATATTTCGTTCTTTTCCAAATTACTTGTTTACTGTTTTTAAAATATCATTTACACTTTCTAGGATTGGTCATAATGTGTTCAAATAAGGTCATAAGCATTATGGTATCTTCGTGAATAGAAAATTTCATATTTCTCCATGAAAATAATAAATTCTTACTTAGTGAAGACTTTGACTTAAAGCTAATTGAACTGTTCTGATCTCTTTTCAGCAGTCAACTCAAGTTTGCACCAGGAGACCAACCAAAGATGTTCCAAGAAATGATTTCCTTCACATTAATATTATTCCTTCATTAGGATCGCTAGTTGAACTCCCACCCTCACCACCACATCACCTTACCCAACAAAATAAGTCATCAGTAGTATAAATCCTTTCCAATACAACTCTGACACTTCAAAGCAGAGAGTAGAGTATATGTCCAAAGAAAGCAACCCTCTTATTTGCTTGAAGAATAACATAATTTTCTATCTGAAGTCATATTATATGTCATATATTAACTACCAATAATTTAAAACCTTATTTGATGCTTCTTCTTGAATATTTTTGTACTCAGTGACTCTAATCACCTTTCTTCTCTTTGTGTATACCCAAAATATACCCAATAAGAATTTTCAAACCAATAAATCCATTTCATAAGACTCAAAAATTCGTATTTATTTTAAGCTTTAGTAAATTTTCCAATTTAGGAAAATTAACTACTGATCTATAGAAGTTGTTTTAGAGATGAAGTTGTGGTTCTATCCTTCTGGATAACAAAAATATAGATCATTAATATTGGGTCTATTATGACAAAAATACAGATCATTAATTTTGGGTTTATTGTGTAAGGTTATGAACTGGACAATGAGTAATCACATAGAAAGGTTTCGTTTTAATTTTCTTTTGTATATCCAGATGCACGAAGATGACATTTACATAATCAAAAAATAAGTAAGCAGAATAGGGCACAGGTGTCACGAAATTATTTCAATGATTTAAGTGTAAAATATGTGAGGTCGGGAAATATTGCACAGCTAATGCCAAAGAAAAAATGTGAAATGAAAGTGGCATCCTTTTAAGAATGCAAAATACACTCTGGTTTCTCTTCACATTGCATAAATCTTCCACCTTTGAAAATACAGTCTACAAAATACATCCCCATTTGCTGCCATTTTTTTATAATAAATACTGCATGACATTATCCTGAGATATTAATCTTTGTGCTCTCCTTTTCCACACTCCCTTAAAAGATATCTCCTCCGTCAACAATTAGAAAGGTGACAGCCTGTGATGTAGCTCAGTGGCACAGCACCTGGCAAGTGCAAAGTCCTGAGTTAGATTCTCGATACCAAAAAAAAAGGATGAAATTGTCTGCAAAATTTATAGAATTTTTATATTAAACTGAAAAGAGCCAGTTTTTCTCAGTTTTTAAAGTAAAAGTTTGATCAGTGATACCTTACTTTGCAAAGCAACAAACAAAACTGAAAGTCTATGATCACACACACAACGAATATCTTAGTATCTGTTTCCCAAATAGAAAGAAACACACAGGACATGAAATGTATGTAACAAATAACTTTTGCAAAATATTAGTAACTTTTAATTTCTATACATGTGCGTCCATAGAAACAATGTAAGGTAATATTTTATATGCCTTTAAACTTGATAAAAATCTATCACACTACACATATTTGGGAAGTTGCTTTCCTTAAAATCAACATTGTGTTTTGAAAACTAAGTATAATAATACATGTACATAAACCATATTTATTTTTAACTGCTCTATGTTGTGTCCTGTGTGACTATTTCACAATTATCCACTATCCTATTGTTTATATTTAAGCTGCTTTCAGTAGTTTATTATGACAAATAACATGGGAATAACCATCTTAATATATATACTTTAGTGAACATTTGTATAAGTCACTGTTAATACTAGATATGGGATTTTCAGATCACGTAATTGCCCATACTTATATTTACTAGATAATACCAAATGCCTATCCAAAATTATTGTGCCAATTTATTTTCTCAACATATCTGTATGAGAAGTTCCATTTCCTTACATCTTTACCAGTGATTGATACTGTCAAACATTTGGTAGTCAGGTGGGCAGAAATCTCTCATTCTAAATTTGTGTTTGTTCCAGAGGAAGACCCAAACAAGAAAGAGAACTATAGACCAATCTCCCTACTGAACATAGGTGCAAAAATACTCAATAAAATATGAGCAAATAGAATGCAGCACATCATCAAGAGAATTATACACCATGAC
>PVLD010023140.1:0-17500 GCA_004027595.1 Dinomys branickii | reverse complement strand
GTTTCTTGTTTCCAAACAGTGGAAAGACCTTAAACATAGTGGTTAAAAATGGATTCTTTAGTAGGTTTGAACTTAAGCCCAGTCATTTGAAAGTTGTGGGATGGGGATCAGATTATTTAACCCCTGTGTGTCCATATTTTGACATCGGTAAAATGAAAATAATAATAATGTTAAGGGAATTATATTAATGTGTATGTATGAATACAGAGGTATATGTGGCCTCAGTATCTGTACATATTTATATGTGCATATGCATTTGTGTACCTAGATTTAAAAGAATGCCAACATAAGTTAAATTCTTCATAATTATTTGATAATGATGAATTATATGTTTACTGCAAGCTTGTTAGATTCCATATGCTTGAAGAATTTCTTTTTTACTTGTACTCTTTTTAATTTTTTCATAGCTGAGGATTGAATTGTACCAAATGTTTTTCTTCACTTAATGAAATGATTATATACTCTTTGTTATTAAATTTTAAAATAGTAGATTAAATGGATAGATTTTTGCCACTACCATCGTTATATTCCTGGGCTGGCAATAACATAACCTAGACATGACCTTCTTATGGATGATGATGTCATTGTGGGTACAGTCTACTTTTTAATATTTTTAGACATTTTATTTGGATGCAATGATATACAAAAATCTGCATATGTTTAATTTATGCAATTCAACTGCAAAGTGTTATATACAAAGCTTTTTTGTTACCTTATTCTTTTAGAAGGCAAATATATCTTTGAAATGTGATTATCTTCAAAACTCTTGATATGTATGTTACAAAGATGATGCTACCTCTGTCCAGAAAGAGAAGATACTCTACTCTGTGAGATTAAACTTTCATACTTGAATTCTGCCTCTTAATAATGGTTTTTCATGAGACTTGGAACAAACTATTTAATCTTTCTGTGCCTCACTTTAATAATGCTGACTTACTTTACTGGGGTGTCCTTAAGATGGAGTGATGTTAAATTTAAAAACACAGGGAACTGTAAGGATAAATGTTAAGGTTAGAAATGAATGACTTTTCTTGACCAGAGAAGGAAGTTTGGGGCTTGATTAATTCATGTTGTTATCTAACTACATACCATTCTCAAGAGATTCTTCTTGTGAGAAAGATTTCATTAAATTTCGAGCAACAGAAAGTCATCTTGCAAGCTGAAATTGACATATCTGTTCTGATTTCAAATTATCCACATTTTATTCTCTGTATTAATGAAAATAACAGGATAAAATAGTGTTTCTGCTTTTAGAAATTACATTTTCATGCTCTTTTTTATTTCCTGAAGTAGTTAAAAAAAGAATTTTCAGAATTTATCACACTACGAAGACATAAAGTATTACAGTTTCTAAAACCATAGTCAGACTCTTTGTTTAGAGTAACCAAGCTCTCTCCTGTGTCTGAATCCTGTGGATATTATAGCATTTGCATAGAAGAACATGTCATTGTAATTCATTTCACATCTTAATTTACACGGCTTAAAATTGTTTTAGCTTTCAAGTGTATACCAATTGTGCCACCAAGATCCTGTCCAGATAATGAAAGATATAAGTGATACTCACTTGTTATTTCATTTTATGCAGTTTGTTCACTGCTACTTTATTTTATGCCCTGGTTGAATATTGTTCTTGCATTACAACCAGGAAGTTAATTTTTATTTGCTAATTTATTTAATTATATTATGGGTAGATTTCTTTGTTAAGGACGTTAGACTCATAATATTAGGAGAACTTGCTAAAGTAACCTGACATTGCATCCTCCCAATAATGAGAAGAAGCTGTGATGTTTACTCTTTGGAGTGGTAAGGCAATGCCATGCTGAGCTGGCCACTCACAAGCATGGAAAGGATTTGTGGAATCCCAGATATTTTTTGGGGGGGCCATATTTTATTGAGCTCCTTTGATTCATTTGAATATTCATAAGGCAAACTTTAGAAACTCTGCTCTTCTCTGGATTTCCTTTAGAACCTGTGGTTTATTAAGTCCTAGAAGATATGTATGGGTTGGATTCTATCCTTCATACATAGGAGATAAGCAAGTATCGCCATCTATCTGAACTCAGGGCTCCTTTCAGGAGCAATCTGAGTTGGTGTGGAAAATCAGCCTGTCCTCATTCCTTGGGACTGTAACTGTTATACTGTTTATCTTATATATCCTCTATCCCCGAATTGGAGAAGATTGGGAAATTGTTTCTCTGTGAAAATATGCTCCTTACTAACTTATACTTTTGAAATCCTATGAACAGACAATTGGGAGGCATCTTTCATGTGTTCCATCATTTAAGGTAATTATAAATAGCTCCAGAATTCAATTATTTTGATAAAGAATGGTTACACTTTTCCATAATGTTTATCTACACTGCCTATTGCAACAGCCTTTTGGATCCTGGAGTTTCTGCTTTTTAAAAAATGCATGATAAACACTTTAAAATTAGAGATCTAATCACTACTAAACAGTCCTTAGAGTGACTGTCAAGTTGTAGGTCACTTAAACATAGAGATGCTTGTTTGAACTGTAGGGCTTCTGACCTGATCCAGGAAAGACTAATAACAGGTGAATCTCACATAGTTTTGAGATAATTTGCCTCCATAGTTACTTTTCTCATTGATTATACAAAATACCTGACACCCACAATTTAAAGAAAGAAAGATTTATTTTGGTTTATAGTTTGTAGAGGTTTCAGTCCACAGTTGGCTGGCTCCAAGGCAAGGCAACCTAGCAGAGAGGCATCACAGATGAACAACATAGCACAGCAGGCAAGAGGCAGTGAGCAGCAAGCAGCAGTAGCAGTCTGTCTTCCCTCTGCCTCTCCCTCTTTATATTTCATCCTGGTTATGAGCCCACACCCAGGATGGGGCTTCCATTATCCACACCCAGAACTATGACAAACCCATTTAGTCATCACAAAATTTAATCCCAGTATCACCAAACCTAGATTCAGCCACCTCTGAAAAGCCCCACCTATGAGCACCTGAGGCTTCGGGGAACATCTAGATACTAGCCATAACATTTCATCCCTTTTGAATCACAAAAGACTCATGTGTGTCCTTTTAAGCAAAAGGCATTTATTCCACCTCTAACAGTTGCCATAGTCCTATCGGTTTCACCATTGCTGAAAAATGCAAATCCAAAGTCTCTTCTGAGATTTAAGGGAAATTCTTAGCTTTGAGACCCTACACAAATGAAAAGAAAGTTAAACAGTTCCAACATACAGTAGCATCTCAGTTCATAAACTCAATTCTGTCCACAATTCTTGTCACAAAGCAAACTACATGAGAACTGAGTAAAATTTCCCTATAAAATTAACATTGAACCTAACCATTGAATTTGATTCAGTTCTCAGTCAACTAGGTTTGCAACCATGGAATTAAGTTTGTGAACCAAGGTGGACCAAGGCAAGCCCACAGTCTAGTAGTGCAAACATGAAGTCCTGTAGTTCTATATCTCATATCCAGTGCAACCTGTGGCAAGATGTGAACTACAAGCGCCTGCGATGGCTCTGTCCCTACCACACTGCATGTGGCTAAAATTCACAGCTTCTCTCTTGGGCTGGCTTTGCTCACTTTTGTAGCTTTCCTTAGATGGTCCACCTTTCTGGCTTCTCCAACCTTCTGGGGTCTCCATTGTACCTTCAGCTTGACACTCATAGTTTTACACTCTGCCCTCTCAGGGCTATACTGCCTAGGCCCCCAGGCCTTCAGAAATGTGGGTGGAAGGCTTTCTGACCCCACAACTCCTACATTTAGCATGTTCCTAAAACCAACATCACATGGATGATGTCAAAGTCTGCTGCCAGCTGGAGCAGCAGCCAGGTTCAATTCAAAGGAACAAATTCTTTAGGCTTCCACCACTCTGAAACATTGTGCTCTGGGACTTTATTTTGAAAGCAAAATCTTTCACCTTTACAATTTTAAGGCTGCAAATGTGGAGTCCTGCTGGCTCTTGTGGTGTCCTCAGGCACACTTTTCTACTGTTCTGCTCCTTCTTAGGAACCAGGTTCTCCGCTGCTCCATCTCTGCGGTCTGCAACTCTACTGCACTTCTTTTTTAGCCAAACTCAAAATGTTTCAAATCATAGTGCTGGGCTCATTGTTCATGATTTTTCGTATATAGATCTGACTAGAAGCCTCCAACAGTGGCCATGCCACTGCCTCAACATTAGACTGCCTTGAAATTTCTTCTATTAGATTGATTAGTATGCTACCCTTGCTCTTAATCTCAGTCTCAGGCAATCTCTAGACAAAAGCAAAATGGAGACAAATTTTTTGCCAAAGCATAGAATACATGGTCTGGAGTCAAGTGGCCAATACAGTCCTTGTTTCTAACTGAAACCTCGTAAGCCTGATCTCTACAAGCAGCGTTTTTATCATTATTCTTGTCTCTTGAGCTGTGACCAGAATGTCCCATCAAGTCCAGCTTACAGCATTCTAGGGCTACTTCTTCTGGTGGCATCTCCAAATTTTCCCAAACTTTTTCCACAAGCCAGTTTTAAAGGCTTCCAAACCACATGGCCAGGTAACTTCACAGCAATGACTGTGAAGTTTGCTACTCTGGTAGCAAAATCTGTCTCAGTTACTTTTCTTATTGCAGAGACAAAGTACTTGATACACATATACAGACACACACACACACACACACACACACACACACACACACACAAAGATTTATTTTGGCTCACAGTTTGTAGATGTTTCAGTTCACACTCAGCTGGTTAAAAGGCAGGATAGCATACCAGAGGGCCATCACAGAGGACAGAAGGTCCATGCGGACTAGGCAGGAGATGGTGAGCAGCAAGCAGCAGGAGCAAGCCTGCCTTCCCCCTCTCTTTTATATAAGGATGCTTGTCTGCTTTCAAGAAACAGAATCTGTCATTCTGCCTCTTCGAATCAGGCTGGACTATCACTGTTTTGTTTTCCTTTTAAACATTTTTTATTAATTGTATTGGTACAATTTAGATATACATAACAATCTCATTCGTCATAGAGAATTTGTACCTGTACATGATATACCTTGGTTCCTCTCTTTTCCCATTCTCCTCCTCTCCCTTCAACACCTCTTCCTTTCCTTATGTACAAAGCTTTGTTTCCATTTTATCCTTCTTTTCTCATTTTTTCTTTTCCCTTCTTCCTTTCCTCCTCTCCCCTCCCTCATTACCCTTTCCTTTTTAACAATTTCTTCCTATTTCACAGTATCTACTATACATTTTATACATCTACTATTTACACTTTCAGTTCCTCACACCAAACAATGTAATATGTACACATGTGTGTCCAGTATATTTCACTTCAGAATATGGTCTTGGGCTGTACCCATTTACCTATAAATATCTCTACTTTATCTTTCTTTGTGGATGAGTAGTATTCCATTGTCTAAAAAAGCACATCTTTTTTTTTCCATTCATCATTTGGTGGGTATTTAAGTTGTTTCCAAGATTTAGCTGTTACAAACTGTGCTACTATTAACATAGGTGTGTATATGTCACTGTGATACGCTGTTTTTAATTGTTTTGGAAAGATACCAAGAAGGGGAATAACCAGAACAAGACAAGGATATCTGCTATCACCTACCACTGTTTTGACTAGCAGAAAAGAAATTACATTACGGTTTCGAGCTGGCAGCTTTTACCTAATTTTTTTAGAATTCACATCTTGGAAGAAGTTACATGCTACCAAGAAGTCTAACTATCCTGAGACCAACATGCTATAAGGCAGCCCAAACTGGTCATCAAGGAGGTACTATGTAGGAGGGACACTTATCCAGCCCTGCTGGCCCGTTTATCCCAGCTTAGAGATCTGATATGTGACTGAATCAGCCTTCCAGTAACTCCGCTATAGCCATCATCTAATTAACTACATAAGATCCCATAAGTGAGAACCTTTAGCTCAACCTGATGAGTCTCCAGAAAGCTAAGACATGATAATAAAGTGATTTTTCCTAGATTTTTGGCATATCTTTTAGTCAGTAGACTCTTACGCAAATCTCAACTCACCACCTGTTGAGAAATACTATGTTAGGTTATCAGTTAATGCTGCTAAGAGAGGTAAAGCTTTCAGGTTATGAATAACGTAAGATTTTTGTCAGGCTCCTTTGCTTCACTGACCAGAGCTTACACATTCTTAATGGTTCCATGTTATTTTCTACTTATTGCCTAACAGCTCATTATGTCTTGGATCTTAGTTTCATGTTTATAAGAAAGAACAGTTATTGGTAGAAATGGCCTCCATGGTTGGCTGCCAGCAAGATAATATGTTCAATATGAACCCAGTCCCATATTTTATTCTGACAAATAAAGCAGATAATGGTTTATGTTCAATTTTTTTCTTCCTAGAGACAACAGTTTTGGAAGGTGAGCGGCACCCACAGACACTGACCTGCTAATCCTGAAGGCCTACCTTCCTGAAAGTTTCTCATGAGAATTTCTTTGGAATCATCACTCTAAGAAACTCTTCTTACAATGCATATGATTTTTTATCTTTCTGAAATATCCATCCTTAAACAATTCATGCCATCAAATTATAGAAGTGCAACATCAGAGAGGCCTCCTACTTTTCTTGTGACTTACAATGATATTCCCAAATGAGCTCAGTACCTGATCACCTCAGTCATGAGGCAGATGGCGGTTCTGGTTTGATTCTAGGGTAGGAGTTTACCTAGGAAAGCAAACAGGCTTTCCTTCAGAACTGACCGCATCTCAGGGTGAGTTATGGTAGCACACCCTATGAAGAGACCTTTCCACACACTCTTTAAGTCTCCTTTCTCTGACGCATGTCCCACCAACTAAAAGAAACAAAACCTCTAAGCTAACACATCCATAATGTACACTTAAGAATTTATTGATAAATTACAAATAAAGTGCATAGACAATAATACAACTTTTAAATGGATGAAATTACAAATGAGTGGAGTTGTAATAATTTTTGTTTCATATCCCAGGAGATCATTTTATACACTTCTCATGGAGGCCAAAAGTACATTCAGCAGAAAGAGGCTTATCACGTGTTCTAGCCTCAGTCTGCTTACACTGCAGCCCATGCTGCTCTCGAAGGTACCCTGATCTTTCTCCACCAGATTCCCCTATCACCAACACAACCAGAAAACACTTTTTAGTATAGAAAATTTCAAGGGTATGTAACGAACTCCCATTCACTGCCATCAGCCTTAAGGAATTACCAAAGTGTTCCAACTTATCTTATATAAATGATCATTTTCATACCTCTTCTCTCTGTTCTAGGTATGTTATTTCAAGCCATTATTTAGTTTTCATTTATAATATTTTATTTTGTACCTGTAAGAGGTAAAGAGTTTAAACATAACCATAATGCTATTACCACATGCACAAAACTAATTAATAAATTCCTTAATATAGTGTTTAAATATCACCAGTGCTTTCGTGTATGTGCAAATTAGGATGCATATCTATGTATTTTAGTTGTTTGATAAGCCTCTTCAATATTTCTTTTAAATCTATAGCCCTCTTTTTGTGATTGTTGATTTGACTTTCTCATGTTTTCCATAGTCCACGTTTTGTTGAATCTCCATCATATTAAAACCTTCTACTTTACTCCCTATATGTTCTTAAAAATTATAATTAAACCTTTAGATTTGCTCAGATTCTATTGTTTTGCTTTCATTTTTTCATTCCCTTAAGTCCACCTTCATTAATGGTTTATATATTAATTACCTATTGACACATTAGAAATAACCACAAATTTGGTAGCTTAAAACAATCACGTTTAATATCTCCTAGTGTTTATGGGTCAGGAGTCCAAGCATAACTTTCTGGGTCCTTTGCCTAGGTTATCTCACAAGATTTTAGTCATGGTACTAACTTTAAGATACTTACCTCAACTGAAAAGGATCTGCTTTCATGCTCACTTAGTTTGCTGGAAGAATTCAGATCCTTCCAGCTGCAAGGTTAAAGCCAAGTGTTTGGCTGGTTTTTGATTGGAGTCTCACCTTGAGCATCTAAACTTTGTCTCCTAACACAGGCAACTCCCTACATGGCAATTTGCTTCTTCAAATTCAGCAAGGTGAAAAGAAAAGCTTTACTAAGCAAGTGCTACAATCTTAAATTAAAAATCACATACCCACAATGAGTTAAGTTTGCCAACGTTGTTACATGCTATTAAAATTTAGAAGCAAATCATGGGTCCCTGGAAGGAGAGGACTAGCTGTAGGCATGAACATCAGGAGGCAGGGATCTTGTGGGCAAACACCCTATGCAGTGGCCGTGAACCCATGGCACACATGCCACAGTGGGCTGTTTGGATTATTGCAAGCTCTAAAAGGTTTGCCATCCCTGGCCTATAGTCTACCCACTGCAGTTTGAGAAGACCGGAGGAGAATATGTGGAGTGGCTCATGACTTCCATTCAGTATGGATTTTACATGTCTCATTGCTCTGGGAAGTCTTGTCATTAAGAACTTTTCACTGGTCGCTTAACCCATTTTAGCTAAGTTTTGCTCTGTCTACTCGCTGGACCTCATCTCTGCTCCCACGACTATTCCTAAAGGCTTGGCTTCACAAGCAATGAATCTCATTCCAGTCTTTTGTTTTACTGTCCATTCCCTAAGGCCTATTTTTTCTCAGCTAAATGGCTTAGCAAAGTGTTTTGAAAACAAATCCAAAAATCTATACTTCCCTGTCTTCCTGTACACCATAGTTATTCTATTTACCACAGCATTCAGCACCATTTGATATGCTTTTAGAAGTTGCACAATGAAAAGTGCCATAGACAAGCAACTGCCGCACAAAGCCTTGCCTGTGCTCAGAGTAGGGGCCTCACTGCCTTCTGTATCCCTTAAAGTTCCTGAAGGTTCCAGAATGTTCGGCACATAACAGTAAGGATTAGTCTCAGTAAACCAAATGTACTTTGTTGATAACAACTACGGGATTCGACACCCTTCAGTCACCCTATCCATCTGCTCTAATCAAACAGGTACTTTACAGAATAAGATAAATGAATGAAGAAATCCTGGCTTATAGAAAAAATTTACATTCTTAGTCCTAGATAGGCAGAAAAAAGGCTGCTCATCAGGCGATATCTCCAATGCAGTGACTCTTAAGCTTTAGTGAGCAACAGAATCCTCTAGAGAGCTTGCTGAAATTTAGGGTACTGAGTGCTACCCCCGATTTCAGCATCAGTATCTGGTGGTACCATTCACAGTTTCTTATTCATATTCTGCAGTGATGCCCACAAATCTTCATTTTTACAATTTGCTAGGTAATACTGATTCTTCTGGTTTGGGAACCACACCTTGAGAAACACAGCTCTAACTTTTGGCCCCAATATGCCACAAGGCAGCTACATACGTAAGATAAAGTGGAGCACCATGCTTGTGAACTGGGGAGGCAATATGACGTTAGCAATAGCACTGCCTAGCAGAAGAGAACGCCAAATCGCCAGTAGCCACAAATTTAGAATCCGTCTTACCAAGTGGGAGGTGACACCCTAACATTCCAAAGAAAGCCATGTGACTACAAAAGATGAAAAAAAAACATGAAGAACTGAGATATTAGTAATTTAAATAGGACTAAGGTTTAGTGGCTTCAATATACAATACTACTGTAAGAAAAGTTGATTGTGACATTATAATCAATCAGTCATTAATAGTAACGATTTTTTAATTAGGAGGCAATCATTAATATATCTTATGGAAATTTTGCTACTCAGATTCATGCATTATCACCACTGAAAATTTTTTGCATTGGTCTTTGTGAAATATTCAGTTGTAGGCATTATATTTTATTTTTATTGTTCTTTCATGATTGCTTGTTGTTTTATAAATAAGTATAATCTTTATGTCACTTGTAAGAAAATAAATAGCATATTTTAGGAAATAAATAATCTTATATAGAATAATAAATACCCAATTTTAATGTGTAATGTTTCTTTATTTAATATGATCAAATAATTTTACTAGTACTTTGAACACTAAAACATTTCTCCAGAGACAACACTCTTTGTAAGGCATTCCATTAGAGGGCATGTCAGTGTTTACAGTTTTATTAAAGCCCCAAAATGGAGCCAAAATACGCCACAGCAACATCACTTTAATCACAGTATAAAACATTTTAAAATCTTATTATTGAATCATAGCAGTTGTTTTCCCCTCGTTTATATGACTTAGATATGTGTCCTCTAAAGTTTCATGTGCTGAGATTGTGGTGTTGAGGTGGTAGATCTTTTTAAAAGTGGGGCTTGGTAGGAAGTAGTTGGAATCACTGCCCTCAGAAGGGATTAATTTAGTTACCTTAAACCTGATTAGTTCCAAGAAGAATAGTTTTTTTTATAAAAGGAACAAGCTTGGCCCTTGACTCTCTCCAGGTTCCTACCTTTCCCTGCGATCTTGTCTGTGTCCCCACAATGACCCCATCTATCATAACAAGAAGTATACAAGTCCTTACTGAGCAAAGCGGAATCTGAATTCTAAAGTGGGGAGCCTAAACGAGCCTATTTACTGCACAGGTTACCAAGCCTAAGCCATTTGCTATAGTAACACAAAATGAACCAAGATACCAGCATATCTAGTTTTTAATTCTTCTGTGAACAGTGTAAACGGTATGATAGTTGGGGAAAAGCAGTGAATAAGGAAAGTGGGAGTAGATTTCCCCTACACAATTACCCTAGATTAGCCTTCTCAGGGATCTTTAAATATCACAGTGATCTTCCCTAGAGAAGTGTCACAGGTGACACTAAAATAGCTGTCTAGGAATACTTGGCCTTCACTCCCTTTTCTGATGACATCTATATTCCAGCAACAACTTTTCCCCTGTCCTTGTACATGTGTTTTCAATATGTGTTAAGCCAAACCATACAAACTTGCCATAATTGACCCACAACAACAATTTCATATGGCACAAACTAGTAATTTATTAGGAAGCATTGCATACTGTGCATATTTATAAATTAGTTTAAATTATTGGTATTTAGATTCTTACAAGAGAGTCCTTTGAAAATTATATTTGAATTTTTAAATAAACACATTTATTCATTCTTTTTAGTATTCTTTGATCTGCAGAGTGAGACTCATAGTACCACTGGGAGTAGTGCAGACCACTCAAATCCTTTTATTTCTTTAATTATAAGAAAGATTTTTTTCAATTCTTTATATGTTCTAGGTATTAGTCCTTTGTCTGAGGATGAACTGCCTAAAATGTTTCTGAATCTTTGGGTTGTCTCTTTACTCTGTTGGTGATTTCTTCTGCTGTGCAAAAGCTTTTTAATAAGATGAATCCCAGTTGTTGACTATTTACATTTCCCATGTGAGCAGGATTTATCCATGAAGTTTTTGCCTACTCCCGTGTCTTTAAGAGTCCTGTCTATTCTCTCTTCCAGCAGATTTAGTGTTTCTTTTTGATATTTAGATCTTTGATTGATTTCAATTTTAATTTAGTGCATGATGATAGACATGGGTCTAGTTTTAGTCTTTGGCATGTGGAAAGCCAGTTCTTCCAGCACTATTTCTTTTCTTTTCTTTTTTTTATACCAGGAATTGAACTCTAGGACCTTGCACTTGCCAGGCAGGCATTTGTGCCACTGAGCTATATTCCTGTCCTACAGGACCATTTCTAAAAGAAAGAAAAACTAGTGTGGGGAAAGGGTGAAAGGAATAAAAGGAAAAGGAAAAAATGATTTGAAAAGGATAAAGTGGAAACAAAGTTTTATAAATAGGGTGGATAAGAGGGCTTGAAGTGAGGAGAACAGATTGGGTAAAAAAGAGGAATTAAAGTCTATCATGAACACATATAAATTCCTTATGATGAACATGGTCATTCTGTATATCTAAAGTGCACCAATGAGCTTAATGATAAAAAAAGACAGAGAGCTCTGTGGGCTGCAACCCACAGCACCACAGGGATGGGGCTGCCCAAGTCTTCTGGAATGCACAGATCACAGCCCGTTTTTGGGTGCCAGATATAAAGTTCAGGACTTAATGGCTGCAAATAAATGAAATAAAAATAAAATCCTACAAAAGTTCAAATTATACCTTACGATAATCTTAAAATATAAGACATATTCAATTTTAACGTTTTGCCTGAGTCAAAACATGAGAGAAATCTTGGCAATAAACTTTGGGAACAGAAGCCATATCCTTTCATTTAGCTTTTCATCTATTCATCCACCTAACATTTGCTGAGTGCCCACTCTATGCCTGCCACTGTCCAATAAACTGCATGTATGTTCATGTAAAAAACAGAGAGTCCCTTCTGTCATTGATTTCACATTCTGTTCCAAATATATTGCCATTAGAGATGGTAATAATGGTCTAATTACCCATACAAAGGTGAACCAAATGATCTATTGACTAGATATTCTATATTTTAATTTTAAAATTCAATTGTATATTTTTCTTTATCTACTAAATGTCTTTCATTTAATTTTCTTACCCAATTGCACTGGCTACAACCTTCAGTACTATGTTGAATAGAAGTGGCAAGAGCAGTGAGTAGACAGAACAGATCAATATTTTATTATTTATTTATTTATTTATTTATTTTTAATTTTTTTTTTTTTTGGCAGTACTGGGGATTGAACTCAGGACCCTGCACTTGCTAGGCAGGCGCTTATTCCACTGAGCTATATCCCCAGCCCTAAGATCAATATTTGATTAATTTTTAGACAAGTATACTCATAGAATCATCACTGCCATCAAGGCCGTGGACATGTCCCTCAGGCTTCCAAAGTTTCTTACTACCTTCTGTATTTTTATATATTGTGTGTGCAGTAAGAATACCTAGCATAAGACCTGTATACTTAGCAGATAGGTTTTCAACACAACATGCATAGCCATAGGCACCATATCAGTTAGCTTTCTGTCAGTATAGCAAAACACCCAAGGTAATCAGCTTATGCATAGGAAAAGGTTCTTATGTCTGACGGTTTTCAGATTTCAGTCAATGATCAATTAATCCCATTGTTTTGGGCCTGTGATAAGGCAGCATATCATGATGGAAGCATGTGGAGGACCAAAACTACTTATATCATGGTTGAGAAGCAGAAGAGCATGAGGATGGGTCTAAGGGTACTTCAGTCCCTTCCAGGGGCATTCCCCAGTGATGCTCAGACTCCCGAGAGTGCCACATCGAGGAACAAGTCTGTAACTCACGAGACTTTGAGCGCCACGCAAGTTCTAAAATATAGCAGGCACTGTGCTGAATCCTAGCTCTCTAGAACTTAGCTACATTGTATCTGAAACAATATTTCCCCATTTCCTTCTTCCAGGATCTGGCAAAGCTATAAAAAGCATAATGAACTCAGTAATGATATACAATCTGGATTCTGTAATTTAGCATACATTACATTATTTTTGGAGCCAAAATTTCTTAATAATAATATATTATTTGCAATGCAATTCAATATGTTGTGTATCCTGTCTCACATATGTTTAAAGAACTCTTGATATTTCCTAGCTCATATGGTTAAAGGAAGTTGATGCTCTGACTCAGTGATTCTCAACCAGAGACAAGTTCATCATCCTCCTTCTTCCCTCACCACTGCTACAGAGGGACATTTGGCAATGACTAGAGAAGTACTTGTTTACCAGTGTTGGCACCTGGTGGCTAAAGTTCAGGAACTGATGCTGTTAGACACTGCTATGATGTACAGTGCTGCAAAGTTAGCCCTGTCTCTTGCTTCTACCTCTATACCCTAAACAAAAACATTTCCTGTCCAATTATGAGTAGTACTGAGGATGAGAAACTCTGTTTTCACTAATATATCCTAATCTCATCTTCCTTTTCCTGTCTCTGCACAACACTTTTTTGTTTGCTTGTTGGCCGGTTGATTAGTTGGTTGGTTTTGATACAGGGTCTTACTATGTAGCCCAGATTGGTCTTGAACTCAGAGTGATTCTTCTGCCTCAGCCTCCTAAGTGCCAGGATTACAGGTGTGTGCCACTACATCCTATGTTACTCATCACTTAAAAGTTTAACTCTATCGGTTTATTGAACCATTCCATTATTTATATTTTTCCAGAAGATATTACCAAGACATCATGGGAGATACAGTATAGAGATACATAAAATAGGATGTCTAGCTTCTAATTTGCATCTCATTTCCAGATTCTGCCTTACGTCTAACTTGTGAGTTGTTTGGCTTCCTGAGAAAGAAGAAAAACCAATTTGCACGCTCCTTGCACAATGAGGCCAGGACACCTCTGGGCACTGTGTTCCTCACACCGCTGCTCTCCACTTCAAGCAGAATGCTGCTTTCGCGGCAGAAGTAGGGTTCTGAATTCTTTGGAAAGAAAAGTGCAGTTCTATTGTTCAAATTGCATCAAAGGCAGAACCGTGTGGGGGTGAGCAGGACAGGAAAATACGACCCTTTGTAATCATAATGTGAGGAAAATGTGCAGCTTAATAATAGGTTACAAAATAGATTTCTTAATCTAAAAATGATAAAATCTGCTGATACCTCAGATATTGAACAAATAAGGCACTATTTATTCACACTGTGTATTTTGGGGAAGATCTAACAAGTAACCCTTTTTGTCTGCAGTTAGTCACACTTACACTTAGCACACCATTTTTCCTTACTTGCTCCAGAAATGGTGGGTTCAATTAAGAAGAAAAGACATCAGCATTGTGTGATATGCTCCTAGCTGAGTGTCCCTATATAAGTGATCTTTGACTGCAAACATATGCAGACACAATGAAGCTTAATAGTTACTGCTTTTTTCCATCATCGCTACTACTGTACATATGCTACATATGCATGTGTATATACACACAGATATAGATACAAATGGCTATATATGTATTGATGTGCATGTGTATGCTACAGTTTGAATGCGAGCAGTGTTCCCAAAGGTTTAGGCCTTGAGAGGGTGATACTGAGAAGTGCTGTGGCCCTTTAGGCAGTGGGAAATCCTTAGATCATTAGGGCAGTGCCCTAAAAGGGAATTAAGGGAATCCCAATATTGTCCTCCCTCTGCTCTGGTTTGAGGTGTGAGCAGTTTGTTCCAACAGGGACCCCTTGCCGTAGCCTTGTAGTACCTTCATTAGAACTGAGCCAATGAGGGTGCTGTGCCTTTGAACTTCCAGAACCATTAGTCCAAACACACCTGTCATCCTGAGACCTTACATATTTTGCTGCAGTAGTACAAACCTAACACAGTGCACTAATTCACACACACAGGTATTATTATCCTTTGTTATCTAGAAACACCAATGTAGGGGCAAGCCACCCTGCCTACCTTTTCTTTAAAAAGCTGATAAAGTGATTCACAGGAAAGCACTGTGCTATTTGCTCTTATCTTCAATTTTCCTGATGATTCACCTAGAATATGGCTATCTGTCTGGGAAACAGCTAAAATTAACAGAACAATTTAGAAAACCCACTGAGCTAAAGTTGCATGGTGCAGACTAAAAGAAGGCAGGAAGATGGGTGACTCAGGGGATTCTTAATGGAATTTTAAACCTTTTGTGTTCATCCTCTCTCAACTTGTGGATGAGCCACTGTTCCTGTGGGTGCTGTCAAAGTGCTTTTCTGGACAACTCATTACTTCAAACTGGGGAAGGCAGCGAGCAGCTGCACTGTTCCAAGAGAGAGTCAGGACTAGAAGCCAAATATCTAGCTCAGGATTTCTGGTATTCAAAAACATGGTTTCTAGGGACACTGCAGTGCCTTGGCCTCTGGTTTAGCAACTGGGGTCCCTTCACGCACCCTCAGCCTATTCCAGAGTTAGACAAGCTCCTCCCCTAAAACAGCCCCAGGGTCTGAAGGAGGACTTGAAAATCCACTGCTCTAGGATGAGTAGGGGATACCAAAAACAACTGTATGATTCCTTCCAGGGCATGTGCACCCCCAGGATGGACCCTGGGGACTCCCCTCACACTTACACATGGCAGTCTCTCAAGCTAGGAATTAGCCGAGTGGGAGCCTCTGCTTCTGTGAGTTCCTCACTGTCTTAGTCATGTTGGACACGATCCCTGACGCATGCAACTTTAGGAGGAAAGTTCACTTTGGTTCCCGGCTTAGAGGTTTCCATCCACGTTCATTCAGCAGGCTCAAGCATAGGCAACAGCATTGGTGGAAGGGCCTCCCAAGAAGAAAAGGCACTCACATGGATGATGACCAGCAAGCAGAGAGCAAAGAGAGGAACAGGAGAGGGAGACAGATCTGACCAGGTAATACTCCAGTGACCCACCTCCTTTGGCCAGAACCCAACTCCTAATCTTACACTTAGTTACAGCACCTCATGATTCAGTCACCTTCTAAAATCCCTGCCTATGAGGGCACGTGGCTCTGGGGGCACATCTAGATATAAACTATCACAGCCACTCTTGAAACCTCCCCTAATTCTCCTCACAGCACTTCAGCCTCCACAAGATCCGGTGCGGCTCCACCAAGAAAACAGTTGGGCCAGAGACACAGGATAACTTTCTTAAAAGAGATCATTAGATTCCATGCCAAGTTCCCTCCCCCCCCATCCATACGCATTCTACTCTTTCCCAGAATCTCCAAGAAAAGAGGGAGGTAGACAGGTGCTTAGTAAAAATAGTGTTTCCAATTCAGTCTTGTTAAGAGGGGGACAAGTTTTCCTTTAATTCACAAATTGGTAGGCCATAAATTTCAAGTATGTCCTGCAGCTAAGGAGACCATGACAGAGAAGCTTCTAGAGAGCTCCTTTGACAACTCATCGCCTCTTTCAGTCAGCCCCACTGGCCAGGAGTGCAGAAGACTGGCAACACACCAGGAGGAGAGAGCAAGAGAAGGCGGAGCAGGCACTGCTGCATCTCACGGCAGTTCTCAGGGGACTGACAATGGTCTTCTTCTTTTGGCGAACTCTATTGTGGAACCAACAAGGTAGAAAAATCTATAAAAGGTGGTGCCAGGTGAACAAGAAAACAGTAACACACTCCAGCCAAAAAAAATCAAGATAGACAAAGAAACATTTAATTAATTTAACTTTGTAATGGCAACAACCACAAGAGCAAAGTTAGCGGCATAAGTGGTGAGGATTACTTGGGATAGGTTTGCAGGAGACCAGATGGAAATGATAGATACTTGTGAGTAGCTTTGCTGTGGAATGCGTCATAGGCTCCTGGTTAGGGTCGGTGAGTAATATATGAAGCCAAGCAAACATTTTCTTAAGTGGGGGGCATAATACATTTATATGTTAGTAAGAATGATCTAACGAAGAGCGTTCTTTCCACCCTGAAAAGATATTGGAGCAATACGTTTGGAGAGAAGAGATGAGGACATCCAGCATCCTGCAAGAACCTGCCTTCCAGAGAACACTGGAATGCATCAGTGCTTGTTGCCTCCATTGCCACTTGCCTGGCCCAAGTTATCACCTCCTACCTAGAAAACTAATGCCAGTGAACTAGTCTCCCCTCCTCTGCCCTTTAACCAGGGATGAAGCATCCTTAACCCAGCATTCAAAATGAGCCTTTTAAGACACATCAGATCTGGTCATCCTGTTCTCCCAGTGCTGCACTGCACTCCTTCACTCAGGAAGGTCAAAGTCCTTGCAAGGGGCACAAGGTCCTGTCA
>PVLD010023139.1:0-28005 GCA_004027595.1 Dinomys branickii | reverse complement strand
CCAGTATGAAAAAGTCATCCAATAACAGATGCTGGCGAGGCTGTGGAGAAATAGGGACTCTATTACACTGCTGGTGGGAATGCAGACTAGTGCAACCACTGTGGAGAGCCGTTTGGAGATTTCTCTGCAAACTAGGTCTAGAGGTTCCATTCAAACCAGCTATTCCTCTTCTGGGTATTTTCCCAGAAGATCTGAAAACATCATATCACTCTGATAGATGTGCACCCATGTTTATAGCAGCACAATTTGTAATAGCTAAAATGTGGAAGCAACCCAAGTGCCCATCCACAGAAGACTGGATTAAAAAATTGTGGCATTTTTATATAATGGAATATTATTCAGCTATAAAGAAAGACAGTTTTGGGGACTTTGTAGGCAAGTGGTCAAAACTGGAATCCATACTCATAAGTGAAATAAATCAGAGATACATGTGCAGGCAATGTATTGTATCACTGGTATAAGAACCCGAGCGTGGGAATATAAACTAAGAGACATGAAGGAAATCTGTTCAAAAACAAAGAACAGATGGGACGAGGGAAAGGAGAAACGAAAGAGACAAAAATGTATGTATGTATATATGAATATACATATATGCAGGAGAGCTAACATGGTTCTACTATTGTATTATATCACTTAATGCTAAGAAATATTCGATGACGGGTTATTTGATCAATCTTGTATGTCTGTATGTGTTATCCTGAACACACACTTCGAAGATATCAATATGCAAAGCAGCAACTCTTGGTGGTTTTTTGTTGTTGTTGTTGTTGTTACTGTTGTTGTTTGCCTGTTTTGTTTTTTGTCTTTGGATTTTTGGTATTTGTGTTTTTTCTGTTGTTGAGAGGATTGTCTGCCTTATTTTGCATGTCTGTATATGGGTTCCTATATTTACACTTCGAAGATATCAAGGGATAAAGAAATAACCGCTGTTGAGACCATGTCACCTTGTCTATAGATTAGTTGTGACTGTACTATTTTTTATGCTAATTGGTGTCTGTCTGTTAATATGTTTTTGTACTTTTATTTAAAAAAAAATATTATTATGTACACATACAACCCTATAGAAGGAATGTGAACATTAGGTACTGCAAATGTGCTAGTAAAGAAAAGGGAAATGATGTCTTCATGTGATTATAAAATATTCAACTATAAAGCAATCAGAATTTTTTGGAAATAGTAAACCATTACATTTACATTATTAAAGTTTGTACTATTAATAAAGGTTTGTTATCTCTCGGATAGTACACTACACAAAAAACATTGGCAGGTAACTTCCGAGACCCCAAGTCACCGACACGGTGAACGCATTTCCTAATGGTTGCAAGAAACAAGGGACAATTAGGCTCACAGGGAAACTGTCATCGAGATGGAGTGACAGGACACAGCACACGCTTGGAGAGACAATCCCCGCCTGGGCAGCACCCTTCTCCAGAGGCAGAGTGGTATGAGGCCAGCTGATCTCCATGCTCTACTGTCTCTTCCTTGCTCTCTTACTGGTGTGGCCCAATGACATCACTAGCTAAAACCCTCCGAATTCTTAAATTAGAGATACAGACAAAGGTAGCATTGGAGTTACAGATGCAGATGGTCAAGCAACTGCTGATCACTCAGACTCGATGTTTCACTTGCCTTCTCTTATCTGAAGTCTCCTGTGCCTTTATCACAACACACTTCCACCGTCCCGAGGCACCGTGTCCTGGAATCTCCTCTGCCTCCCTCGTGGCTTAGTCATCAAGCACAGCCCACAGCTGAATCGTCCTTCCTGGGAATCCCAGTACAACAGAGGCGTTGTTCCTGATTTCTTTGTATCTGTAATTTTGCAGTGTATTTAATTCTGTATCTGCTGGCATTCTTAGTTCAGCAAGATTTTAAGCCAACTAATTTTCCCTAAAATTCTTTCAGTGCAGAGGATGACAACCCACTCTCCCCCAACAAACCCACATTATAGGAAAAAAGATCAGAATACAGTTTGTATCTGACTGCTCTGAGTGCGTTCTGCCTGGACCCACGCTCTTGACCTTGACTGTCTGTGAGCTAAGCACTCCCTCATGACTGTGCCTTGACCAGTCTCTGGCCTCATTCTCCTTTCTCGCTGCCAAGCTCTCACTTGCTCCCTTAGATTATAAAAGTGTCAAAGCATTTCATTCTTAGGAAGACGGTAATGAACAAAGTGACATATTATTCAAATCCGGAGTGTGGAAGGAGATTTCATTTGCTCTCTTTAGTACCATTAGCAGCAGTCATTCTGTCAGAAGGTCGGAGCCGTGCAGATGTGTATGTAGAATGTTTCAGTAAGGCGCATCCTTTGAAGAGGAAACTTCAACTATGACAGTCACACTGATGGATAGTATTTGAGTAGAAAGAGGGTTCCTCCAACTTCTAAGGAGTGTGCTCCTAAATAAAGTAGTATTTAAACTGTACATAAGAAAATCTAAAGCTGCCCTTGCCACTATTTCTGAGCAGTGTCATATAGAATGACATATATTCTGGAAAGTCTTATAAATCTTATTACATAACAACACTAATTAATAATAAAAATAATGGCTAACATTTTAATGGCTTATTATATGCCACATACTTTATAAGGACTTTTCAAATACCTTTATAGAGATACTGCAATACTCTGCACAGATTAAGAGTAGGCAAGACGGTATATAGTAAAAGAGCTTATTAATCAGAGCATTCTCTCTCAGGAATGGTATTTTTGGGGGTGATTACTTGGTTTATCTGGTACTAAATACTTCATGTGTCACATAAAGGTGATTAATAGTACGCAGATCATCAGGTAGTTGTAAGGACTGACAAACAAATAATAGTGACATAGTCATTCAGTGATTCCCATGTGTGAGGGATTGCCTGATTAATTTAGAGTTAAGGGCTGGGGATATAGCTCAGTGGAATAAGTGCTTGCCTAGCAAGTGCAGGGTCCTGAGTTCGATCCCCAGTACCGCAAAAAAAAAAAAAAAAAATTAGAGTTAAACAGAGAGCTTCTGGAACAGTATCCAGCACTCAGAAAGTGTTGCATTTTCCAGGTAGGTGCTGTACCACGGAGCCACACCCCCAGAGCAGCTGTTGTATTTTATGACACCAGAGAACTCTCACACTATGTGCTCCCTTGTGTTTCGGTTTCCTACTGTCATCCAGTACATACTCACCTGCCAGTACCTTTCTCTTCCTTTAAGCTTCTTGTTATATTGACCACATTCCACCTTCTCCACCTTTTTCTGTATTTTGCAATTGTGTTACTCTGGTGACCCTAAGACTGGAAGAAATGCAAGCTAACTTCTCTGAAAACAGCAGGAGCTCCAGTGCTGGAAATAACAGCTTCTACTGTCTTGCAACCCATAAATGAACTGAGGTCTACTGCCAGGAGGAAAACAATATCCAAAGGGTAACCAGCACAAAGGCAGGAGTATAATAATGTAACCAAATGTACAAACCAAATATTCTAATAGGAAACTACTGCTTTCACAATGATAAAGGCAAATATGTTTTGACTTTGCTAAATGATCTCTAACTATGTACTTTAAAAATTATTACATGTTCAAAAGAGAAAAGAATATCATTATTTGTAAAAATCAAAGAGCATTGAGATTTTCATGAAAGAGAAAATTTCATAAAGATCCCATCTCAAGTACATTACATCCCCAAACAACACTGTGATGTGTCACAAGTTTCAAGAACATAGAGAATATGGTTGCACTTGCTTCTAGCAGGATGATTTATTGACCTTAGTCTTGTTAGAAAAATCTCACATATCACAAGATATTCTCAATTTCCTTGGCCACAACAGTCTTGCTCAAGTGCTGCATGCAAGAATCGACAGTTTTCAGGAAGGCTACACAACTAAGCCTGATGTTCTGTCTAACTTACTGCAAAGGTGGACAACTGAGAAAACACATCCTTCTCTAAACTACTTTCAATCGCTTAGCTCACCACCACCACTCTCATTCTTGTTTTGGATGGTGGTGTTAGCTTCTGGATGACTTTCCGCCCATCCAGCATGGCTTCCCTCTGGTTTGTTTTCTGTGTCACTGCTACTGAGTAACTTCTCTGATGCCTTTGGCTCCCCAGAGCATTAAAGATAAAATAGTCTACATTTCACGGAAGAGTGGATAAATGGAGACAGCACGGGCACAGCAGTGGTGCTACCTTGACAACTCAGCTTTGCTCAGGTTAGCAGTGTAGTGTTTCATCAGGGAAGGTGGACAATATTTACTCATAGGTTGGGGTGAAATGCCTAACCTTAAATGATTAGTGCATGGTCTTCCTGGTGGCATTCATGATGTGATGATGGTGGTAGTGACGATGATGACATGGTCTCTGAACACTTTTATTAGCTTTGTTGTTTGCCTAATTTGTGGCTATTTGACAAATAAAATGTTTTTTCTTATTGCTTTATAAAATCTCATTGTACATTACAGATACTCACTTTTTCTCTTTCATAAATGTGAAAATTCTAGTTGGTCAATAGTATTTTTCAGAAGTCGTAAGTATTTACGTCACCAAGTTTTCCTGTCACCATTCCCTTATGGTTTCTATGTACAAGGGTCTGATTTTCTATCTCAAGTACTGTGTTTTTGTCTGCTTTCCTGGGTTTGCACTTTATGTTGGCATTGGCAACCTATGTCGTGTTTTTCTTTTCATGTGTACAATAGGTAGAGGTAAGAGGTTTTTCTGAGTATAATCTTTCTCCAAACAAGTCTAAATCAACACGTTTCAGATCTATAATACTGTTATTTGCTTAAAAGGAATGATTTAAAAATAATTGAATAGAATACATAAGTTGAAATGGCATAAATAGTGAATGTTTCATAGGATGCATGCCAAAGTGGGGAATTACATTAAAATATTTCAAGCTAGCATTATGATAAAAGTGAAACTATTTGATTGCTCCTTTGTATCCTAAAAATATAAAAAGTAATCCAGATATAGAAATAAGTTTATTTTTTTCTATCAGATAGTGGCTCAGGTATTACATAATTCTTAGTAAGTTTAATCACTTTTGGTAAAAGTCTCTATTGCTTATTGAACAAAGCCAACATATTATATATCTGTTAAGAACATAACAAATAAAGAAGAACATAACAAGTACATCTATTGTTAGTGTTTCGTAAAAGTTGCTAATGAAATTAATTAAAATTGGGAATACAGTTATGAAAACCCATTAGAGATTTTCACTTTCTCCCTAAAATACTGACCTTTAACTAGACGTGATGCCGGGACCTGAGTCTGTCTTACGCTTCCGAGAAATCATTATTGCCAGTGTCAGTTTCATCACCATGATGATCATTGCATCATACTTTTCTTGTTTGTTTGAAAGTTTACAAATCCAAAAAACCCCACAAAACAAATAAAAGGAGACCAATTCTTTTATATAAAAAAATTCCATGGTGGTAAATAAAATTCACTTTAATGAAATAACAGGTTCAAAGGTAACAACTCCTAAAAATGATGCACAGAGGTGAGAATTAATCCTTGGCCATTGGCTTAGTTTCCATCTATTTTAGAAATGCTGTCTTGGAGTTTGAAACTTATTAATTTTCCTAGAAGAGGCTGTGTGAATCCACGCAACACTCCATTATGACTGCTGGACGTGTATCTTCGTAACAGAGGTAAATGTTTGCTAATAATTTGCCATTTGTTTGAGCATCTAGAGAGCTCTAGAATTTAAAACTAAAAGGTTAAGAAATACTAGAAATCATTTAAAATTAACAGTAAAGCATGACTTGAACAAGAGATGACAAATTTATTCAATGACCACATCCTGGCAAATTTTCTAACTTAAAGTCAATACATGAAATAATGAAAAGACAATTTTGCTCCTTAAGAATGTAGGTACCAAAAACTTGAAAAGGAGCCTCCATCTTACAGTCTGTCAGTTACAGTGGCTTTAGAAACAGATGTCTGCACATGGCCTGTGTCAAATGAATAAAGATGACCAAAATTTGGATATATATATATATATATATATATATATATATATAAATATTTTTTTTTCTAGCTCTAATATCTAACTGGGCCAATGGCCCACCACAAAGAAGACTGAACCGAATGCAGCTAAAGTGACTTTAACAAAAAGAACTTCAATGAACAGAAAGTAACTATCTATGCCTTAGCGCATGTTTTCAACAAGGAATAGTGAAATGACAGTGCTTTTTAATAATTTCACCTTATTTGTACAGGTCTATTACTCTTCTTTGCGATGTGTTTAACCCTTCCCAGTACTTGTGGGAGTGGGGAATCTGAGTAAGAGATCACTACACTGTTAGCTTTCCCTTTTGTCCTTTTGTCCCTGTGTGCTTTCCCTTTGTTTGCATCTCTGCTTCCTTTCCCCTTTCCGTTTTCCCCTCTTTTAGTTTTTTCTTTAAAACAAACAGACTGCTTTCTACTTTGTGCATTGTAAGTTTTGAGAAATTCAAACTTTGAAACATTTTTACCAGGTACTGTTGTCATGAATGTGGAGACAGTCTTATTCTCTAGCAATAACAGCTGTATTTGTGAAAATATTTATGCTTCAAAAAACATACAGCTCTGTATGCAAAACAACAAGGAAAGAATGAACTCAGAAGCACACACACTATATAAAGGTTAGTTGTTACCATAGGTGGTTTTTGGTATTTGCTATCATGGAAACAGTTCTCTTTATCTGAAAACCTCGATTATTGTCTCTAATACTGATTATAACTCCTTTGTCAAATCTGGGAAGTGATTTGGACACATGAAAACCAGAGACTGAGGAAATAATGAAGATCTGAGAATAAGTAGATGTAACAATATCTAAGTTTACTTTTTTGAAGACAGTGTAGCGTGTGACTAAACTAGGGACAATTCTTTTGCTTTTATTCTAATCATTGCCAGTTAATGGCACATAATTGATTTTAACTCACTAAGAATGTCTTTCTCAAAGGTTTTCCTATATGGGAATACTGCAGGTGGACAGCGAATGCTTTGCAATAATGGTGGGACTCTGCTACTATTCGGTTAGACTTTTGTCTTTAAAAGCTGCCAAGGAAACTTTGTACAGAGAAAAGAGGTTGCACTGGATACTTGGTGAAAACTTAGTAAAGTAAGACCCTAATGCCTTGTGAAAAAGTTAAAGAATCACAGTAAAAACCCAGAGCAAGGACACAAAATATGTGATTAAGAAGCAGATATTCCTCCTATGCATTAACAGACTCTGTGCATCTCAAAGCCTCCCTTTCAATACGAGCTGCCAAACAAGGCAGGAGGAGGGTGCGGAGCTCTGGGAACTGACCGCTTCAGCAAGCTACACTCAACTGTTTACATTCGCTTCTTACCAGCTTCTGAGAAAAAGAGTTCATTTAGCCCTTGCCCGTATTGTATTTACTTCTATTTTTAAATCCTCTAGCACACAGACAGCCACAATGTCTAAAAGAATAGGATGCTGACAGAAATATAAGTATGTTGTAAACATTTTAGGTAAAGCTGAACTATTCATGTTAGCTGAGGTTTTCAGTAACATGAGACAGGAAGGAAAAAAGTCCACCTGTAATAAAAGCACTAAATCACACACCGGAGAACTTTGTCCAACTGCTTAACTTAGTATGAGACAAGTAGCTTCGGACCAATGTCGTTGATAAGCTGTTCTCCATGAAAAGTAAACTGCTGTCAAGGAACAAAACAAGGTAACATTTTGCTCAGTTTCAAGATAGTTTGAAGGACACTAATTGTTGCATTCTTGTCCCTATCTTTCCAGTTTTCTTTCTTAAACACGCACAAACACACAGCCACGGAACTTTAAAAGTTAATAACAGTCTAGGCTTCTAAACTACAGACGGATGAAATCAGACATGGAAGTTTTGGAGAGAGGACAGGAGAAATTTGTCCTGTGCCCCTGTGGGGGTGGGGATGGGGGTGGCAGTGACATTCCAGCCAGCAAGTTATGCCACTGCCACGGAAGTAAGAGTTCAGTTTCACAGATTCAATTGTACCTTACCTGGTTTTGTAGTTAAATGCACCAACATGCCCCTAATTCTTCTGCTGAAGTACTACATATGCTGAAAGCTATAGTATCTGACCTTACACATGTCCACAGAAGAAACTCCAAAGTAACCTTTAACTTCAGTAAAAAGCTGTGTTCATTCTGCTTGTGCTCAACACACAGCAATCTAATACACCTCATCATGTGGTCCGTTACCATGGTAGCAATGAATCCAGCTGCTGAAATACAAAAGACTGACAAAAAGTTGCTTTTTTCCCCTCCACCCACCCTGACAAAGTCAGATTTTTTTCCTTTCTGTATGACAAGTCTAATTTGAATATGTTTCTCTTGCTGACTCAACTCTGTGATCAAGGAAAAAAAGAAAGGAATAATAGAGGGAAGGATAGAAGGTCTCTTGAAGCATTTAAAGTAACGAATGAAATGACTGCTTAATTTTAAACTCATTGCTAATCTCTTAAAATACTGATTATTATCTCCTACTTCTGCGAACTGAGTATTTTTAAATGCCAGTTACTAATTCAGTGGAAAATAATCCCACAGTCCTTTCAGAACCATTAAAAAGTACATTAGATTATTCAGTAAGCACAGATGCTGCAAACACTACATATATGAAGGGCTAATCTCAAAGTATTTTTCCCCCCCTCTGGAGGAAACATAATCACAGCTTCAACGTAGGAGGTAAAATTCTTCGTTTTCTTTTTACCAAAGTTCTCTGCTTAACCATTAGATAAACACATTAGGTTTCAGTCCTATTGAAATTGATTGAAATGTGGATCTATTGTCATATACTAGAGTCAATCAAACTCCAATCAAGGGGCTCCATATTGAAGTAGGATCTTGGAATAAGGACAGTATGAACTCGGAATGGTCTGGAACTCTCCAGGCCAAGGTCTATGTGGGCAAGATGTGCAGAGTCACCCTGAGTTTGTGCCTCATCCTTTAGGGAAAGGCCGATGGAGTCATGGGTGATTGGAGTGTCTCCTTAAGACTCTCCCATCACGACCCGTCACCAGCTTGTATCTGTCCTCTCAGGGTGGATACTGGCTTCTCCTTGCTGCTCTGCTGATGTGCAGACTTGCTTACTCCCCAAATGTAGCTTATATTTCATACTAAGTTGTGGACATACCTATCTTTTTTCTTTAGACATAAAGTCTCCAAGCGAGAGGAACCTTGTCTCACTCAACTTTCCATCTCAAGTAAAAAGCAAAAGGTTTGCCACTTGCTAGGGCAACTTCATGAAAGGATAAAGCAGGGAGTAAATGCTACACCTTCTCAGTGCATTGGAGGGCACTCAGCTCTTCCAGGATGGTGTTCACAGCATTCCTGGCTCTGGTGACAGCATGAAAGGCTCTGCACAGGCTTTTCCCTGATGCAGGGCGAGGTCAGGGAGAGGAGCTCCAAGAAGAGAACTCTAGGGGGGAGAGGGGGCTGGGGAGTAACAGGGGGCAATAGGGAGGGTGCATATGATCAAAGTACTTTATATACTTTATGGAAAGTTCACACGGAAACAATTTCACAACTGATATCTACTAATACGTGTAGCAGTTTTTTTTTTTTTTTAAAGAGCAACTGTGGAGCTAAGTGGATGCGGGTTTGAAACCTGGCTCTGGCATATAGCACTTTTGGGATCATGCATAGATTATTTAACTTCTCCAAACCTTGGTATCCTCTTCTGTAAAATACCCAGAGTTATGAGAAAGGAAGACTCAAACCATGAGCTCAGAACATACTAGCTGCTCCATAAATTGTGGTCAGTGTTATTGAGCTAAAGCTCATGATTTGTGAACAGAGCGATAACGAGACAGCTAATGGGCCCCTGACTTCTCCTGGCTGATAAAATTGTTATTTTCAAACCAGATACACATTATCAGTCAAGTGCTTTATAATGCAGGTTTGGATAGCAACACAACATCATTAAAGTGACCATTTTAAGTGAATATGGAGGGGACAGCTTCCTCTTACCTACAGACTAAGGGTGTCTGACCAGCCAGAAGTTACACATATTTTCATTAAGGGACTGTGGGAAGTCTTAAACTTGAGAGTTGAAGTTTTAGATATGAAAATCTTTAGACATGCAAGAAAAACACATTAAACCAGTTCATTACAATATTTACATTGGCTTCTTAATGGTCATGTTATTTATTAGCGGTAGTGTTTTCCAATTATGGAGCATAAGGAATCTTTATTAGAAAGGGTTTAACAATGGAAATTATGGTACATAGGTCACATTTTTAATAATTTACTGAGATTGGATTAACGATAGTTTTTAAAAGGCCACCTTACACTCACTATAAATTGCTCACCAACACAGGCTTTCAGTTGCTTCTCTCCACAGTCATCAAATTCAGGAAGTTACCTGACACCAAAGTGGACTGCTTAGGAAAGCTAACAGTAAAATCTCTTTGAAGACTGTGCTGCAAAGCCTCAGCCAGGGGTTAAAATAGCCTGTGGCAGAAAAAGTAAACAAACTTTCATTGCAGCAAGTTGCCAGAGAAAAGAAAATGAACTATTACGCACTGTAAGTTTTCTCTATCACCAAAAACAGAAAGAAAGAAAAGCCCTAGAACAAATCAGTTTGGGATTATTAAAATAGCTTTGGCACTGCTGCAACCCTAAAAACTCTTTAAGTGTTGTGACTCATAAGGACACAATCCTATAAACTGTGTGAGGCAGAACAGGCAAAAAGGCAAAAAGCAGCCTCACTGGAAAATTAGCACCACTAATCCTCTGCAGAGCAGCTGATGAGGAAAGACTAACAGAACCAAAAATTGAATAATTCATAACTATTCCCATGTGCAGCTGGTTGAATAGTGTCTTTCGTGGTTTGAATTCATTTTCTCATGTGAGTTTTTACCTTGTGCTACTTTACTCTTACAAATGGGTGGCCGTTACATGCATCTCATTTTTCTTCATTCTGTAATCTTAAGAGCCCATCATTTATATCTAACAAACATGAGGTACATCATTCATCAGATGTGAAGGTGACATGTTCGACTGTTTTTCTGTTTAAGGTTAGAGACTATGATGTCAGTATGTTTGGTTTCATAAAACTTTAAATCCCTTTTTTCAAATGTTAGGATTAACTTCCCTCTCTGGGTGAATAGACTTTGTAATATAATCTGTGCTGGTGTGATTCACTTACTTGCCTATGGAGAACCCAATCATTTGGGGAGAAATGGTGTTTGCCACACAGGTGATAATTTGGAATGTACCTCAGGAAATTGATTTGCCAGGCTCTGGCCCCACAGAGAGGGGAGGGGACTGGAGAGGTTATTTGCTTCACTGCTCTCTCTTCGGAGGGGAGCACCTAATTGCCTACAGCTCACAGCAAGGACGTGAGGGCAGAGGTCACTGGTGTGAAGTCAGCAACATGGCTACGAAAAGCACTGGCGGCCAAAGTTAATGAAAGTATGAGAGGAAAAACCAATTTGAGCCTTTACCAATGCCTTTTTCAGGCTAGATTTTAAAGTTATTCTTTAGTTTTGAGAACCAAAAAATGTTTTATTGTTAGGGCACTAGTCTATATTACATAAGAAAATTTGTTAACAGTAGAAAGATTGTGTTCCACGGAGTAATTTTTGGGCCACTTTGAATAGCTGACCTAAAAAATATGAAGGAGGTTAATATCTATTTTATTAATGAAAAATTCTTATGAAAGAACAAGGCTGTTGCTTGCCATGTCAATTTACACCAATGACAAGATATTTTATTTCACCAACCTTTCCAGACATTACACTGGGTTACAAAAACCCATCACACAATTTTGTACCATAAATTTGTACGTTAACATGATAGTAACTGGCTGTGCATCTCAGTAGCCGCGCCTGGGGGATCCAGGAAGCTGTCTGTGTTTACTCACTTGGCATTACAAACAGCAATTTGCATGTATGTGTGTAAAAGTGTCAAACTGACATTTTTGCTCACGAAATGCTCCATATAACAGATTTTGTGTATGTTTCCCTGGGCATCATGGGGGTAAAATACGCCCACACCATTCTTCCGCTATATAGCTTGTCATGTACCACATTGGAATGTGGGTGTGGCTCATAATAGCTGCACCATGAGAAACCAGGAAAGCAGTTCAGTACAATGGCACATGACAAATCAGATTTGCAAATTTTGCAGAGGTGGAACCCGAGTCACCAGATGACATCACGCATGATGATGATGGCTTTGACAAAGGCCATGTGAATCCAAGTTCCTGAGACAGTGAAGTGCAGCAAGAATCCACCAACACAGACACAGAGAATAAAGACTTCTTTCATTCAGATGACAAAGGAAACAGCAATGTGAGTCCACACTGGATTAGTAGAAAAGTTGCAAAATGGCTACATAACCAAACGGGATGGTCCAATGTTAGCACTAGGTCTGAAAACACAATGAGGATCTTAGCAGGAGTGAGACCTATTGGATGGCAGTGCTGGAAATTGTAACAGATGAAATTCTGTAAGATTTGGGAAATACACATATGATGAGATACAGATCAAATGTTCTGTATGCACTGATAGCCAAGTTAAAAATGTGTTTATTATGCCACCTCACTAGCTGAACTGAAAGCATTCATAGGTCTTCTGTACTTAGCAGGGCCAGAATGTAGAAGACTGATGGAGAAGCCAGGAGTGTGGGCTTGAGGTTTGTAGAATAACAATGACATTGAGGAGATTTGGTTTCCTTCAGAATTGCCTGTGGTAAGCCATAATCCCAGCACCTGGGAGGCTGAGGCACGAGGACTGCAACCAGTCTGAGGCAAACCTGGGTTATATGGTGAGTTCAAGGCCAACTTGAACTATAAAGTGAGAACCTATCTCAAAAAGAAAAATTGCCTGAGGTTTGATGTCAAAACCACTGTCAAGAAGGAAAAAGAATTGATAATCTGTTATTCGTTCATTGTTTGAGAGTTTTATGGCTAGTTGTCAAGGAGTTTACACACTGCTATCTGAATACGTGATTACTGATGAACATCTTGCAGCATTTCCTAGTTCTCTAGGCCAAAAAGGCCTTCCAAATATGGTATAAAAAGACAAGGTAGGTGACAAGAAAGGAAAGGAAAGGAAAGCTAAGCACGTGTGCTGTCAGCGTAAGCAGTACGTGTGCGTGGAATATGGGGTTGTCATGTGTGAAGACGGCCTTGGGTGTGACAGTTGGAGCAAAGAGTATTTTTGTGGTAGAGTTTTCTTGCTATTTTCATTGTAGTTCATAAAGGAATTTATTGGTGGTGTTATTTTTTAGACTTTAGACACCAAAACAGTCAATGTCGAAAAATTTGATACTTTTTTATAAACTAAATAAATTTTAAAAATTCAACACTTTATTTTAAAAATTTTTCTTGTCTAAGTATTCATTGTTCAATAGAATAAAACTCAAAATTAAGATTAATAATTCATCAATAGAAATATCTTAAAGAATAAATGTGGGTATTGTATCCGATCACAATGCTCTTCTAACACAAAATTGGCTTCATGTCCTTGTGGCTGCAATCTTTTCAAAATGTACATCCCTCTTTTGAATTGTATTAATGTGTCTATAAATATTAAGAATTTTAAAATGTTTTCCTAAGATGGACACAAGATAGAAAATATCTACCTTTTAAAAACGCTATGCAATTGATGGCTCCATATCATACAGATAATCTGACATGAATCCTGAATCATTTTGACTTATTCATTTATGGAAATTGATCCCCAAATTTCTGTTTTAATGTTTCTCATCTTTCTAAATTCCATAATTATATAATTATATTCTGAATTTATCCTTAGTAAAAAATTTACTTGTTTTTACATTTAATAATAAGAAGTTATATACTTTGTCCATTTTCTTGCTAAAAAATACTATGTGTGTCTATGGTGGAGAAGTTGAAAAATATAGATAAGACATGGGAAATAACATTAAAAATGCTCACAGTTCAACTTTCAGAGATAGCCTATATTAACATTTTGATTTTTTGTATATATTAAAAACTCTAGATAGTTTTGAGTACTGTTACTTCACTTAGTGAAAAGACATATAAATAAAGAATACCAGGGTATTATACATTCTTTGAAAACACTTTTTAATAGCTGCATTAAATTATACTATTTAGATGTATCAGAATTTATTTAATTATCTTTTATTGTTCAGCATGTATTCACTATTTTCTAGTTTTCTTACTATAATCAGTATGAGGTAAGATAGAAGAAATAAAGATAGGTAGAAGGAGATAAGGACATTTAATTTTACAATTATACTTTTAAGAAAACTGCAGCTTCCAAACAAAGTCACTTAAGTTTACAATGCCTTTTTTCATTCCTAGGCCTGTTTTTCTTCTAGGCTTCTCGCTCCTAAATTCCTAAGAGTGGTCTTGGGGCGTTCTCAAGAGTGATGACCAAGACATAGAAAGTTTGTAAATGGGGCTTACAGGTTTTCTTCAATTCTATAAATTTACAAATCATGCAGACTTCTGTCTTCAAGGAAGCAGTACTATTGATTGGGTACCAGAGCTCTGAACCTTCACACACACACGTGGGTTGCATTTTAACCTCACCCTCCCTTGATCATCCCTCTTGAACACACCCCAAGACCACTTAAATAGCCTTAGCCTGGACCACAACGTGCCTCATCCTCCAGTACCTGCACACCTTTCTGCGTGTGTACTTTGATTCTGCTTAATATGTTTGCCTAGGCCTCTCACCAACACATTTTGAATTGCTTTTCCTGTAATGAGAGTTCACATGCCTACTCCCTAAAGGGTGTTTTGAGGTTCCCATCTCTTCTTTGAGGGGACCTCCTTCTGTGGTGACAAATGTAACATTATGTATAAATTTCTGGTTATATCTAAGGATATTTCCTTAGAATAGACTTGTGAAAGTGTGGGAGATTATTAAGTTACAAAGCCCAAGCATGGGATTTTAGAATTGGTGCAATCTATACGTATAGTTTTGTCTAATACCCATCTTATTGATTTTACCAACAAAGATACTGAGGTTCCATGAAGTGAAAAGACTTGCTCCTAGTCCCACCATGAATTATGCTAGCGATAGAAGAGAAACAGGGGTCCTTTCTGAGTCTACTTTATATCTTATGGTTTTGCTTCCTCCAAAGGCAGCTCCACCCCTTTGGCACGGCCCTTCCCCTTCTGGTTTGGTATCATCCGTCACACTCGGCAGACGTGTTGGGGAGTCTAGGTCAGGAGTGGGAGCTGCCTGAAAGTGACTGAAAACACCGCAGAAGGTAGAAAGCCGCCTTCCACCAATAGCAAAGCAGAATGGATGATAGCACAGATTTTGTTCTGGAGCAATACTGAGAAATAAATATTACTCCAGAACAAAATCTATGCTCTGGACATCGAAATGGAAAGATGCCAAGATAACTGATGGGTCAGGATTTTCCTGGAGTCAGTGAGTTCGGACTGATATAAAGTTATCAGGATCTGTTACGGCCTGTGCCTTGTGGCCTCATAGTCTGATAGGAGAGCAGGTCTGTGTGGCTTGAATGGCAGACTCTCCAGTTACTAAGGAAGAACCCACCTACTCGTCTTCTGCAACAGCTTCATAGCCTGAAAGCCCACAAGTGTTTTCCCAGCCAAAATGATGTCTTTCTGCAGTATGATGTATTCTTTCTCATCTAGAGAGGAAAAGGAAGATTTCTGAAAATCAAGTGTACCTATGAAGTCAAGAAAAAAGGCAGATTTCTGAGAGCTTACTTTTGTAAAAGTTCAGTATCTTAGCCTGACTACACAGTAATAGGGATTATTATTTCTTGGTTTCATCCATGTGGCTTATACTAAAATGAAATGACTTATTCTAATTCAGTAAATTTTAATTACATTCTTTCTAAATGCATTTACTGTACTAGATAATAGTCAAATAAATACAAATGGCATATGATCTAGAGGGGGAGATGAGGACATGGGCAGAGAAATATAACTGTAGCTATAACACAATATGGGAAAGAATATAATCAGTTGATTTTGCAGAGGCTAGACAACTTAATTAGTTCAGTTTAGGCAAAATGGTTAGGAGAGGAAATTCCTCCCCCCAGCTTATTGTTGGGGTAGTAGGTACGCTTCTCCAGATTCCTTCACACTGGCTCAGGGAGTGGGAACACAGTAGCACAGCACACACCCTAAACTCTGTGGAGAGATGGATACCTCCTGTACACTCTGACAATACTGAATGACCAAGATTAGATTTGGAGTGAGAGAAGCTACCGAGGCCCTCCTTTCCTTAGTGACACTCCCTGGGGAAAGTGCCAGCAATCGAGTAGTCAGTGAGTGCGAGGAGGGGGACTGTGACTGCCTATGAAGTGCTACCTACAGAAACCATGGGATGGTGAGGGCCAGGAAGAAGATGTAAACTCACGCACCTTTAGGCACTCGAATGAATTACTGATGGCAGTTATGATAAGATAAAGAGTATGAGGAGATGAAGCAAGTTATAAAAATTAAAGCAGTACTATGCAAGAATAAATTATTATGGAAAGTCACAGATTAAAAAGCAGTTGGAAAGGCTATTAGGTGATCTAGGGGAAAAGAAAAACATATATAGTTAAGAAATAGTTAAGAAAATGTAGCAAAATTACCAGAAGCGGGCATAGAAACAGAATACTGAAGAAATACAGATAGTTGAGAAAACTGAGCTAGGTGACAAATATTTGAAATTTCTGTCTATATACTTAAAAGAAGTCTATTATTGAATGAACAAAAAGGGTCAACCTAGTAGGTAAAATGTTTTTATATAAATTGACCATAATATACAGGTATCAGATAATTTGGGACCTTCTGGGCTTCCATGGTGGTGAAGACTCTGTCAGCAGGAACAGGCCATCTGCTAGTTCAGAGATCTGCAAAAAGGACCAAAGGGCTCCTGGGAGTAAGGCGGTCTGTGAGGCAGTGCCCTTACTGCACATTAACCCTGGACAGCTCCTCCTCAGACCATCGTGTTCGGTTTAGAGCTTCACAGTGACATGTGAGATGGATGGAGAAAGTGGAGAAGGCGCCATGGTGAACAATAAACAGGAGGAGGAGTGGAACAGAGCCTGTGAAGGAGGCACTTCAGCCTTTGAAAGAAAACCTGCATGTAAAAACGGTGAACAGGTGTTGCTCAGTTTTTACCGAAGCCACAATAGTTTGCTTTTGCCAGGTTAGACTGAGAAAGGGACTGCCTGATATAATACCAGAATTCTGTCTCGCATGCAAGACAGAAAGGCAGTAATGTCCTTTGTTGACCTGAAAAAGATTTTCAGAGGATACTAGCCACTCATATTCATCATCCATGAAATAGCATTTTACATCCAGTGAAGACACAGCTACATGTCTGTATGCTCCTAGGCACAATAGTAGAGCACAGAGAAACTCTACATTATGAATTGATGCAGTTTGGACCACCTTTATCATCATATTTTTAGCAATAATATACAAAAGGCTGAACACAAAGTCCATCTGATTTATTTTAAACTTTATGACATCTTTTATGAACAGTGCAGTCCAATTAAAAACAAGTCAGCAAAACTTGTTCTAGTCATTTATAATCCCACCAAAGTTGACATTTAAAAATTCACCTATTTATGTCTGTCTCTATGTACGTAGCTATGTAGCTTGATTGTAAAACAAACTGTCCCTGTTGAAACTGCAGTGTTTTTCACATTCTCAGGGAGTCCACAAACTTTGTAACTTTGTAAAGAGATTCCCCTTTATATCAGCAATAAATCCGTTGGTTGTGTAACACTAGTTTGGAAGAGAGAAGTGGAAGGAAAAGAAGTTAAGCAATTCTATGTAAAAGCAATGACTGTGATCGTTATGGATTGCAGAGTTGCAGAATTATAGGTTATTGGCTGGAAAGTGGGACTAGAAACCAGGTCCAGGGAGAAGGGAAGTGGAGGTTCTAACATGGGAGCCAGGTCCAAATCAAAGGGAGCTGCCAGCTGTGAAAGGAGGAGACTTTCAAACACAGGAACCAGGGAGGAGACAGACAGTTTGAGACCCCTCCTGAATGATATGCCTTACCGCTTATGGAATAATTATGCTGATGATTAGCTTTAAATATTCTGACATCATACTTCTCTGCTCCTGTCAAGATTTTAGGATACGTTTGAAAGTCTTTGGTTCAGAATGAGTCATCTGGTCTGGGTCGAGGCTTGGAAGAGATTATGAGGAAAGAGTGTCCTTTCTGAGGTGATACGGAGGAGCTCAGACCTCTCCAAGGCAGTGGCTTTGAGAAGACATCTGCGAAGGATGATGATGAGGTATTTCAGGCAAAGGGAAGAGCACAGGGGAGGTCCGTGAGGGGGAGAGCCTGGTGTGACTGAAGAACTCAAGAAGGTCAGTGTGGCTGCAGCCCTGGCATGAGGGGAGAGGCCATGGGGTGAACCTGGCAAAGACAACAGGGACCTGTACTCTGTAAGCCACATCAGCGATTCTGACATTTATTCCATAAGCAGTGGAAAGCTTCTGAAGGATTTAAAACCTGATAGTGATGTAATCCAACTTCCAATGCACAAAAATCCACCTGGCTGCCGTGTGGAGAAGCAGCACGCGCTGGTCAAAGGAAGCCAGGACGGAGGCTGAATGCTGATGAGGGGGTACATGCTGACAGTGCAGACACACTGGACTCGCTGGAAGCTTGATACGGCTGTGAGAGGGACAGGTATCGGTCCTCGTGGGGGCAGACGGGTGAGAAGAAGGTATAAAGGGAAACTCAGCATTCGGAGATAAGTGGGGATGCCATTTCCTACCATGCAGAACCTGGATGCGGTAACATGGTGAGCGAATGGTGTGAGGGATGGCGTGTGTGTGAGGACAGTGTTCAGTGTGAGATGTGCACACTTTTCAAAAGCCTGAAGCTGAGATGTGGAAGTGGTAGGAACTTTTTACAGTCATGGGAAAAGAAGAAAGAATTTACCTAAAAAAGATGCCCAAGACTCATCCCCAGAGCAGAGGGTCCAGAAAAAGAGTTTGCTTCTCCAAAGTCACCACCAGGGAGCTGCTTTTCTTTCTGTTGTTTTCTTTCCTTCCTTCCCTCCTTCCTTCCTTCCTTCCTTCCTTCCTTCCTTCCTTCCTTCCTTCCTTCCTTCCCTCCTTCGTTCCCTCCTTCCTTTTCTTTTTCCTTCCTTCTCCCTCTCTCCCTCACTCCCTCCCTCCCTTCCCCTCTTCCTTTCTTCCTTCTTCACATTATTTTTTTTTTTTCAGAAAGGAAGGCCTGATCTTTGATTCAAAGCTACTGAGAAGTTAAGTAAGATGAACGTGGAAAAAAGTATTCACTGGCTTTGGCATATGGAGACGAGATAACAACGACCCCACAAGAAAAGTGAATGGAAGGTAGAAGGTGAGGAGGCAGAATCAGTCTAGGTAGACTCTAAAATTTTTGAGAAACTTGGATCTCGAGGGCAGTAACTGCAATGAGTCAGGGGACTGGCTTCGAGCATAGGAGATTCCTGAAAACGGTTACATGCTCAACAGTCCACTAATGGCAGAGAGGCTGATGAGGTGGGGGAGAACAGGTCTGGCTGAGAGTGTTCCATCCTAGGGAGGGAAAATGGGGACAGTCCACAGACTACATGTGGAGAAATGCCTTTCTGTGACACCAGAGAAAAAGCAGTTGAAGGTTGTAGGGGGAGGATAATTTGGACAGTTGAGACGGGAGAGAAGACAGCTTCTGTGTTCTTGAGAAAGGAAGAAGCGGGGCTGCTGGCTCACAGTGTGGACTAGGGTTTGCTGTAGGGAGAGAAATAATGGGTTAGTCACCGTGGGGATGGGGATTAGCTTAATCTGGTTTGTTCAGGGCCTGACTAAAAGAAAGGAATGAACAAGAATAAATTTGCACTCTCTGCCTGATGGTCTTTGAGCTGAGATATTCTCCTCCTTTGGAATTAGTCTGGAACTTACACTGTTAGCTCTGCTGGACCTCAGGCATTTTGACTTTAAACCCAGAAGTTGTTTCTCTGTATAATTTTGTGGATATATACATTATGTATGTGTGTGTGTTTGAATGTAAATTCACATGTGCATATTATTGTTTCTTTGGAGAACCTGGTTAATCTAGGTAGTATCTCTCAAAAATTCATGGCCACTTGGAAACTCAGATTATGACCTTATTTAGAAATAGTCTCTGTAATCAGATAAAGATCAAGAAGAGATCATACTGGATTATGGTAAGACCTAAATCCAATTACTGTTACACCAGTAAGAAGAGGGAAGAACATAGACTGAGAGATGCACAGAGGGCAGAAAATGATGTGAAGATAGAGGCAGATACTGTAGCAATGAAATTACATGCCCAGGGCTGGGGATATAGCTCAGTGGAATAAGCACCTGCCTAGCAAGCGCAGGGTCCTGAGTTCATTCCCCAGTATCGCAAAAAAAAAAAAAAAAAAAAAAAAAAAAAATTACATGCCCAGGAATTCCCAGGACCGCTGGAGCCTAACAGAAGTCATGAAGAAGTAAGGAAGGACCCTTCTTTAGAGCCATCAGAGGGTAAATGATACAGCTAAAATCTTGATTTCAGATTTCTGACGACAGAGCTAGGATGAATAAATTTCTATTAATTCAAGCTACCAGGTTTGTGGTAACTCGTCACAGCAAACATAGAAAACTCAGGGAGCTTCCATGAAAGATGTCTTCACTCAGAAAAAGACTCAGAGGGAGAAATACAAATGTTGACATCCCAAAGACTAGCAAACGTTTCTGTATGGCTGGGCCACTGGCTGAGTGGAGCATCAAGAGTGAGGAAGAGCTTGAAACGGCACTAGAGATCTGCCAGCCATCACTGGAAACTTGCTGAAAAGTGGATGAGAGATCATGTGCAGGAGAAGATCAAGGGAACTACGAGTCAAGAAACAATACCACTATCTGAAAATAGTGTTTTCATTTGCTTTTCCCGTTTTCACATGAAATTTTAATTTTTTTAGCAAGTGTTGTCTAAAGTGAATTATCGGCTTCCTGTTTTGTGATGTCCAGTGTTTTCTGGGATTCTTGCTGCCCCTGCCTAAATGATGCCCTCAATCAAATTCACTTAGAGGGGGCTGGGGATATAGCTCAGTGGAATAGGTGCTTGCCTGGCAAGCGCAGGGTCCTGAGTTCTATCCCTAGTACCGCAAAAACAAAACAAAACAAAACACCAAATTCACTTAGAGGCAGTACCCAGCAGGTGGGTGGGCTCCTCCGAGAGCACTGGTCAGCTTGTCACGTCCTTTAGGGCGAGGCTCTTGCAATGCTTGCAGTCTCAGTATCTCTCCAATTCATACAATCACATCTTTGCTGCATGATTTGGGCTTTTTTATGTGCTTAAAGTCCTAACCTGGAATCCCTTGCCTCCATCAAAGTTGCCTCTAGAAGCCTTTTAGAGCTGATTAATAAATTTAGCGAAGTGGCAGGACATAAAGCCAACATACAAAAATTGACAGCATTCCTGTACGCCACCAATAATGAACCCCCTGAGTAAAAAAAAAATCAGGAAAAAAGTTCCATTCAAGATAGCTCCAGAACAATTAAATACCTTACCGTCAACACAACCAACGAGGCAAAAGAATTCTGTAATGAAAACTACAGAACTCTGAAGTAAAACTATGGAAGAGGCCACTGACAAATGGAAAGGCACCCCTCATTCTTGGATAAGTAGACTTAACATTGTTAAAACAGTCACAGTACCAAAAGCTCTCTACAGATTTAATGGAATGCTTTTAAAATACCAACAACATTCTTCACAGAACTAGAAAATACAATCCTAAAATTCATATGGAATCAGAAAAGACCCAGAACAGCCAGAAAAATCTTGACCAAAAAGAGCAAAGCAGAAGGCATCACAAATGGGATTCTCAATTAAATAGTAAGCTATGGTAACAAAGCCAGCATGGCACTGGTACAAAAATGGGTATGTAGGCTGATGGACTAGAACAGGAGACCCCACGAAACAACATCACGCACCTTCAGTCATCTGATTTTTTAACAAAATGGCCAAAACCACATTGCTATGGTTTATATGTAATATCCCCCTGAAGCCTCATGTGATCACAGGCAGGACCTTTGGAAGGTGACTGTACCATAGGGGCATCATAGCTGATTTCTGTTAGGAGGTGGGGCTTGGTCAGAAAAGGCAGGTCCCTATGGGTGTAACCTGGGAAGTTGTATTTCCCCTCCCAGATCTTCTTTGCTTTCCTGTCACCAATGACATGAGCAACTTTCCTCACCCAGGCCCTCCCACCATGCTGTTCTGCTTTGGAGCCAGTCAGTTGTGAACTGGAACCTCTACAAACTGTAGGCCAAAACATCCTCTCCTTCCTTGAATTGTGGGTGTTGGGTATTTTGTCCCAGCAACAAGGAAAGTTACTAAGACACATAGGTTGGGAAAAGCTAGCCTCTTTGACAAATGGAGCTGGGAAACCTGGTTACTCATGTACAAAAAACTGGAACTAGATCCATCTCTCACCTGGTACTAAAGACAAATCAAAAGAATCAAACACCTAGATAAGAAGATAGAAAATCTGAAGATGTTGGAAAATAATATACAGGAAACATTTCAAGCCATAAACACAGGCAAAGACTTCCTGAACAGAACTGCAATAGCACAGAAAATATAATATCAATATTCAATAAATAGGATTACATCAAATTAAAGACTTCTGCATGACAAAGCAAACAATCAACAGAAGAGAAAGATACCTGATAGAGTGGGGAAGATTTTGCCAGGTGTCCTTCTGATAGGAGACTAAGACCTAGGATATGTAAAAAACTAAAATATGAACTTACCCAAACAAATGACCCAATGAAAAAATACCCAAATGAACCTCTGACATTTCTCAAAAGAAGACACCCAAATGGCCCATATGTAAGTGAAAAAAGTGTGCATCACGGTTAGCCACTAGGGAAATACAAACCCAAACCACTCTGAGATTCTGTCTGAGAATGGCTATCAAGAACAAGAGAAGTGATAAATGCTGAAAAGGTTGTAGGGGAAAAGGAACCTTTCTGTATGTTTGCTGGGAATGTAAACTAGTGTGACCACTATGGAAATCAGTATAGAGATTCCTCAAAAAACTAAAAAAACTAAAGATAGAAATTCCATTTGATCCATCTGTATCAAATTTCACTTGATACATCTAAGTACAGTCTCTAAGAAGTTAAAGTCAGTATGTTACACTGATACAAGCATACCCATGTTCACAGCAGTGCGAATCACAAGAGAGAATGTCTGGGAAAAGCCTAGATGCTCAGCCGGAGATGACCAGAGAAAGAAAATGTGATATAAAACATACAGTGGAATATTCCCAGTAATAAAGAAGAATATCGTGTCATTTGCAGAAAAATGGGTGGAATTTCAGACCATAAGTGAAATAAATCAGACATAGAACCTTAAATATTGCATGGTTTCTCTTATATAAGAAGCCAAAAATATAAATAAATGAATGAGCAAAATAAAGGAGAGATGGAAAGTAAAAAGAAGGTAGACGTTTTGGATGGATATCAGAAGGGGTTGGAAAGAAGAAGTAAAAGGAAATAGGAATAAAGACTGAAATAGTTCAAGATACGATATGCGTGTGTGCATGTACCAGCTGACCAAAACAAACATTACTGCTATGTGTTTGAAACATATATTGATTTAAAAAATAAAAATGGAATAAAGTCACACACACGGAGTTATCTTCCAAAGAGGAGGTCTCCAAAGTGAAATTTCATTCGTAGGAAACTGTTGTCTCCTAACTATCTCAGCATTGTGCTTAATTTCTACAAACCTTTTTTGCCACTTCTCTTGTGTGGTTCTGGTTCATAGCAATCAGTCAGTTTGTTCTAGACTTGAGACAGAATGAAGCACACAGCCAGCCTGCTCGGGTGACACGCATGCATTTTAATAGGGACCCTCTGGAGACAGAATTTCTACTGATGTAGATATTCTGAAGAGAGAAGCACAGGAACCTGATGGGAACTAATCTTTGGAGTTTCATCTACTTTCATACTCAGAACCGGTTACCTATGGACTGCATGCCCTTCAGCTAGTTGCTTAACCTTCTGAGCTTCATCATCTAAAAGTGGAGATAGTACTGACTTCAGTGGAATGGTGGTGAGGATTAAATAGATACTACATTGAAAAAACTTAATAGGTAGCTCAGTGCAGCTCTTAATATTTCTGAGCAGAGTTTCTGAACTTTGGCACTATTAATACTTAGGGCCAGATAATCCTTTCCTTTGGAAGAATGTTCTAAGCACTGTACGATGCTTAGCAGCAGCACTGGTGTATTATTTATGCTAGATGCTTATAGCATTCCTGCTCCTGGGCACAGCAATCAAAATGTCAGCATGAACTTTCAAGGGGGAAAAGTAAGATCTCAAAGAAGTGTCAGCACTGGAAAGCAACTCTGGCCTCAGACCTCACCCCCACATCCTTTCTGGGGACATGGGTCTCACTTCCCAACCCATCCAGTACGAAATTAGAAGACCTTCCCACTGGCTCCAGGAAGCAGCTCTAAACTGCATGGAATGTGTCACTCCAGGGAATATCTTTACGCATTTTTTTTTTTTTTTGGCGGTACTGGGGATCGAACTCAGGACCCTGTGCTTGCTAGGCAGGCGCTTATTCCATTGAGCTATATCCCCAGCCCCCTCTTTACGCATTTTGATGGATTAGGAAGGTGAGACCAAGAAGAGACAAGGGTCGGAGGGCAGAATTACTTTCCATGCTACTTTTGTTCTCAACTTATTGATATTCATTATTACTTTCAGAAGAATGCAATGCATTTATATGCCTTTAAGAAGTGCTGTCCTGTCCTGAGTCTTTGAGAGGCCCATTGTATGAACAAATATCTCAGGTAGTAAAAGATGGCTTTGGGTGAACTTCAAGCTGTAGCTGGTAGCAGAAGCTATGAAGTATTTTTAACTCCATCAAGCTAAACTCCTCTTCTTAGATCCACTTTTTTTTTTTTTTTGCTTCTACATTTTTTAAAAAAGTAACAACCTTTAAATATGGGGGATATGTTTGAAAATCCTTAAAAATTCAACTTTGAAGTAGAATACTATCAGGAAATGGAGAAAATATTAAAATATTTTCCCACTGAAACATCGCAAAGAACAATCACAAACACTTGGCACAAGTAGCTCAGTAGTGTGACCCTGTGGAGATTTCATTCTGTGTTTTGTAAAAGGCATGTCAGAGCCAATAGGATGGAGTCCTGTTGTTTTGGGGATTATCCTCCAAACCCTGACTACAGTGAAGGACATTATGTTAAATGGTAATTCTTGTTTTCACAGTTCGGTGAGTTACTTTCGAGAAAGCTACTGTTTCACTCATGCTGAGAAATATCCGGTGTGGCTAGCGCAGAACAAAGCCTTGGGTCACCCAGCTGAAACTAATGTCATTGTTTCAGTTCTTCACTGAAAGACTTCCAGACTCTGACGCACCTTCTCGGGTTACCAGGCAACCATAGCTCACTGCAGTTAGTATACGCTAAGCAGGAACCCAAGGTATGAGCACGTAAAAGATCTGAATATTTTTATGAGAAGGGGATTATGAGCTGAACTAGTGTACTTGTTATTAGGGAACACAAAATGAGACAGCCTGTACTATCTTCCAGCAGTTGGATTACTTTTACTGAAAAACTTTGTGCTCACTGATGACAACCTTACACACAACAGCCTCAGAGCTGCATGTTATAGAAAACATCAAAGGAATCTTTTCCATTAAATGGAAGAAATTCCTGTGAAGATCTGAGTTTTGGGAACTGAGTTTTATTAGCTTTGCTTCTTAGGCCCTTTCACTCCTTGTACTATAGGAAGGGAAAATCTGGGAGAAAATGGGATGTTTACATTTGGTTAAATTGTTCTTAATGCCTGCAAGCTTTTCTTACCACTCAAGTGCTGTGGGATGTGCGGTGAATTCAGGCAGTGATACACCCTGTTTTGCTCATGATGGGACCATTGGGTATAAAGGAACTCTAGGAACTGAGTGGAGACCACATCTGTTGCGTTGTAACTGGGGCCACCAGAGGTTCATGAGTTGAGGCTGAATGGGAAGAACATAACTGTGTGTGGGGGCGAATGTGTGTACTTTGTAGGTGCAACTACTCTGGGAAGAACTTTGTCTTCAGAAGGAACACCCTGCGACACTGCAGCTGTTTATGTCTTAAGAAGGCACAGTATAATAATGCAAAGTTGTTCATATAAAAGAGAGCCATTTATATATTTAAGTAGGATTAAAAGAAAAATATTGCAAGTATTTATCTGAGTCACCTGAAAGCATACACACAGTAAAATTTCTATCTTGTTGGAGAATTGTTAGAAACTGAATTGAGAACTTTATTTTTTTTATCTCGATTTGAAATGATCAGATTCACAGATGCAGAATTTGCTAAAATAAGCTGTATAGATTTAAAATTCTCCCTTTGAAGGTTACAAAAATCAGTTGATGGCTAAACTATCAACTCAGACAATAAACTCTCACTACTATGAATGTGCTAAGGTTGCACCACCTTACTATTAACTTTGTTTAAAGCCCATCATAATCCTTAGAGTTTGATAAGAAAATATTACTCTATCCAATCTCCTGCTGACACAGTTTCTAAAATTATACTTATTAAAAGTAACTAACGTTTAAAGACTCTTTTGGGAAAGTAAAGGAGCTAATAAGGAACAAAAGATAGTAAGTGAAGAGCATAACTTAGGGATGTGTACAGACCTGTTTCCTCCCCTGTGCACCAGTGCCTGTCTTTGAATTGGATAAATGTACAGTGTCTTAAACAATATGCCACTCATAATTTTAAAGAATTCCTTCTTACTTCTGGAATGTTTAAACAGCAGGAAATAGATATGAAGCAAGTTATTCCATAAAAGCAGTAGACCAGAGACACAAAGACATGTATTTGCAGTGTAATCCATAAAGTGCTTATGGATTATATTGTTTTAATTTAGTGATTTGGGTCAGGTACAATCACTTCAGTTGCCATTTTTAGCAACATATTGTGGCTGTTGTTGCCTGGACTATTTTAGTATTCAAATTTAAGAGCAGTTTAACACCTTTATGCTGGGTTTTGCATATACTGACACACACAGTTGCATAGACACACAGATACACACACACCTGTACACATACATGCACACAACACACTAAGCAGGATGTGAAGCAGGAAGACATCCCTGTTTTTTGGGGCTATCTATCAGTTAGTCAATATGTACTTAATTCTCAGTAAGTATTTGATGAATATCAAACCTACTTCTGTGCACTATATGTAAAGCCCAAGTCAACTTTATTTTTCTCAATTTTATCTCCTTAAACCTGGAAACTTCTCCTGGGGGGAAGGTGAAATTAAGAATACGGGATATTTTGTGACAGAGAGGACCTGGGTGGTGAGAGACTCAGGGCCGAGTTGTGTGTTTCTGCTGATTACTGTGCCTGCCCTTATCTTCTCGAGGCTTGAATGTCCTCACATGAGAAAATCAGTGATTTGGGTCAGGTGATCTGAAGTACCATTTGTGGTACTTCTATGCTTCTAAGAAGTAATGTGTGACAAATCACACTAAGATACTATACTGCTTAGAATAATTCCCATCAAACTACCATTAACATACCCCACAAATCTAGAGAAAATATGCCTCAAATTCATCTGGAACCAGAAGAGACCCAGAATAGCAAAAGCAATCCTGGGCAGTAAGGACAAGTCAGGTGGAATCACAATCCCTGACCTGAAATTATACTACAAAGCTACTGTAATAAAATCAACCTGGTACTAGCTAAAAAACAGACCTGAGGATCAGTGGAACAGACTGGAAGATGCAACCACAATGAAAAACCCACTCAGCTACCTAATATTTGACAAAGGGGTCAACCAAACACAGTGGAAAAAAGAAGGCCTGTTTAATAAATGGTGCTGGAAAAGCTGGCTTGCATCTTGCCGAAAACTGAAAATAGACCCCAGTCTATCACCATGCACCAAACTCAGGTCAAAATGGATCACAGATCTCAACATTAAAACAGAAACTCTAAATCTATTGGAAGAGAAAGTAGGTAAAAATCTTGAAGACATAGGAGTAGGCAGAGAGTTCATGAACAAAAATGAAACTGCAAGGGAAACACTTCAAAGAATCA